>MEHQ01001799.1:0-23188 GCA_008828725.1 Saccharina japonica | reverse complement strand
CTCCCTCCCTCCCTCCCTCCCTCCCTCATCCCCTCCCTCTCTCTCCCTCTCTCCCTCCTTCCCAGTTCCGGAAGATCCTCCCACTCCGACCCCAGTCGCGCCACTGACCTCTGCCCCCACGATCGGCATTATCACGCCGCAGGTAGGCCCGTGCTACGATAGAGGCAGCACTTTTTGGCTGATTTATTTTCTGAACAACGGGGCTCCTTAACCCCAAAGTGCCGAAATTTCGTTCTTGTGTTGCACTATATTTCGTCTTATACGCAAGGCCACGGGGTTGTTAATCGGGTAGCACCTTTGTTTTCCTCCAAAATCAGTTTTCGGGTGAAAATATAGAGCTCCTCAAATGACCAACCACCCTCAGAAAAATCCCGGTGCACCTGCATACAGGCTACCGTAGCATGCGTCGGTAGTAGAGATCCTCCACAGCTGCGCGTTCATAGTCGTTCAGTACGGCGCACTTTGTGTGGTGCTTCGTTTAGCATTCCGCTGCCCAAGCTTGCGTGTATACACGTGACTTGCGAGTTGCGTGAACCCCTACTTGGCAAAAAAAAAAAACGCCAACCAACGCGTGCTGATTTTATCTGGCAAGGCCGATGAAACCGACAAAAACAATTTGGTTTTGGTTTGCTGTCGCATATTCTGCCTCTTGATAGAACCTTTGAACAGCCTAAACCGATGGCAAACTAGATAATGTGTGCATTGTGTGTGTGTTTTCTCATCCAACCGTCATTTCTACTCGTCGGTATCCAGCACACCCAGTGTCCGTGCCCATTCCTTGTCCTAGAGAGATACAAGATACAAGGTATATGGTAAAAGAAAACACGACAGAGATACTACATTGTAATGCAGTAAGCAAAGTGGACAGTGCAATGCTCATTTATTGTACTAGTAATAGAATACGACAGGCACGATATACACACGTTAGTTAGCGATCCAGGTAGGGGGGAGGGGGGGGGTTGTTTTAGGAGACGATATCGTACTAAAGTGTCGCCTCGCGCTGGTGCAAAAGCTGGTGTCGCGTCGCTTGTAGTATGTTTCCTCACTGCAAGGATGTTTGCTTGACAGCTTTTAGATTTATGTGGCTCCGCTCTTGTTGACCTCTATACTAAAAACAGACCTTTCGCAAACAGAAATACAAGGTCATCATTGCTCCCTCCGCAGCATTGACGACGGCCAGAGGCAACATACTTGTTGTACAGCTGGGAAAGCCGACAAAAAGTACCCATGACCAACACGCCCCATGGATGGAGGCGACAGTGGCATATTTGCTATTCGGCATCTTATGAAACGACACCTAAATCAAATTACGGACTTGAGCTGTGTTCAACTTGGTACCCGCTGCAACTTTCTGTAATCTTGAAGACCTGCACAACAAGGATTATTTATGCAGGTTTTGCCGACAGCAGTAGTAGTAGCTTGACGTAGCGCCGCCCTTGTTGGGCTCTTCCAGAAGGGATTGTTTACAACGGCCGGGGGCTATATTACTTTTGTGCAGCTGGATAATATTGGTGCTTGTGCCATTGAGGCCGTATCAAACCTTACTAAGGGCTTCGGTAAGGTATTTACCCGAGAAACAATCCCGTTATACTTTGGTACATGCCCTACCGAACACGCCCAGTGAAGCTTCCATGGAACTAGATGGGATTCGTGATTCCACGGAACTAGATGGAAGTAGATGGGTGTGGGGATGGATTATCTGTCCTAGGTGTTATAGGGGAGCTAGAGCTTTCAGGGCAGTTCGATTCCTGCTCTGTATGATCTGTATGATCTGTATAATCTGTAAAATCTGTAGGATCCAGCCCCTGCTGCCGCATGGAAGCCGTACAATCTGCATGGTGTAGGACATGCTCCCTTGGCTGGATATGTACCATACAGACCCTACGCAGCCTCTCGCAATAGCCGGTGAGGAACTACTGTACGGCAACAGTAGATGGTCTACAGTGCTGCAGATCATGATCCTGTCTCAGATCTGGCTAGATCATGAAATGCAGATAGATCTGATCATATGTCCGATGCGTGGCGGTTCCCCTCCGCGCGGCAGGTATTCTGCAGCTCCCTCCAGTGCCCGAGCCGCACCACTCCGATTGTCGGCGCCGGCGCGGTGGAGTGCACCGACGGCATATGCGAAGAATCCCAGTGTTGCGAAGCCCTCTGCTCGTACCACCAATGCCCCGAGCGCTCCACCCCGGTGAACAATGCTAACGACATCGTGTGCCCCTTCCGTGACTGCACGGACGAGCTATGCTGCGTGGCTCTCTGCGTGTACTTCCAGTGCCCCAGCGGGACGGTTCCGGTGGAGGATGATGGCGAAATCGTGTGCCCTGGCCTTGACTGCACGGACGAGCTGTGCTGCGGTAAGTTGTTATTCCTCTGAGCAGAACTTTTGTGACTGGCCGAAGAGTGGTACGTATGTATGTACGTACGAACGCTGGAAAAAACGTTTTCGAGTTGCCGAGCGATCGCCATAACCTTGAAAATATAACGAGTATGTATGTGAATCACAGCAATGTTGATGGAAACTGGAACAACCGGTATGTACTTGCTTGCTGCACGTGTGACTGATATCAGTAAATAGTTACGAACCTGGTACTCGAAACTGCCAGCACATTTGCGCACGGTTTGAGCGCACTATAGCATAGATCGGCGTGCAGCACAGATCCCCCAGACATTGAGCCGCCGGGGATCGTGGCGGGACATGAACCGAACGCCCTGTTTTTTGTGGTGGAAAGTGAGAGAGTGTGAGTTAGCAAAAATCCGATGAAAAACGACGAGCAGTGGGAATGCTGAACCCTGTGTGCGATGAAAAACGAAGCCGTGTTTGGTCCGGGGGGGGGGGAGTGCACCTGTTACCACAACTTGTCTAGAATATCACTGAGGGTGAAACCTCCGACGCGTTGAGCTGGAAGGTACAAGTGAGTATCAAAATCAAAATAATTAGAAACAAACAAATGAAACCGTCTTGTCCCAGGGGACGGGGGGGTGTACTTATGTCGTGCACGGCCGTAGTCGTATGACCATAGACCCTCGCATCCCTACAATGCCGGGACGGAACACGTTGGGTTTTCACCAACCAAACAGACATTGCTTGTACCAAGCGCGAAGCGTTGTGAGGAATTGGGCGAGTCGCACGGAGGGTGAGCTGCATCCTGCTAAGAACCGCCTGTGAGGCGGACTTGCACATGGACCACAGCCTCCAATGAATTGATTGAATTTCTGGTGTGGCCACGTCCAGAGACAGCAATGGGTATTCCTATATATCTAGACAGCAATGGGTATTCCTATGTATCTAGACAGCAATGGGTATTCCTATGTATCTGCCTCTTGGGTGCCTGGCCATATACACACTACGTGATACGACCATTCCCCTTGTGCGGGGTTAAGGTTCTCAACCCCGCGCAAATGATTTAACAAGACCGCCAGCCTTGGTGACCGCCAAAACCAAAAACGGTACCCTGGTTGTCTAGCTCACGCAGTGAGAGGCGTGTTTTGCAGCATCGTCGCCAACCGACGCTAACCCAACCTGTATATATAGTATATTTATAGGGGGCGGGGGGGGGTAGACTGGAGCCAGCGTGCACCAGTACTCTATAGTAGTATATACGAATCCAGCGTTATGGTTGCTAACACCCAGATTGATTGATGGATTTACCAGCACGAGCTGGCAGTTAGCCGTTTGGATCGAAAACGGGGTTCTGCTATACAGTAGTACATCATTGTTTCCTCTTCCACAAGCCCAACCGAGCTACAACCATCGACGCGTATATCACATAACACATGATCCGTAACAAAGGGTTATCACCGCGTCGGGCGATCATCGTAGCGAGAAATGTGTACGTCGCCTTAGGTGCTGAATAAAGAAAAAGGCCGTCACAAGCAACACATCACCGGGTGGCCGGGACCCCCCCCCCTTGCACAATGCGGGCATGAACGAATCATTGTGGAGACATTGAACAACGTAGCACGCCATTGAGAGTACCAAATTGAAAGGTTGTCGACACCTCGTGGGGCTTGCTATAGAGACTATTCAACGTCTGCACGAGGACTATTTTACACCCGCGTTTGTGCAGGGGGGGGGGGGGCGGCCCGCCCGCCTGTGATACAACCTTCACGACCATGTATCCTCTACGTGCAACAGGCTGGGACAAATCGTCCTTTGCTAAGAATGTAACTGTTTGCGAGCCCGGACGGCCGCCAAGAGCCCGTTGTGTTGCATGAAAAAACTGTTCTAGAGCAACTTGTTTTGTATTGCTGAACGCTCAGTGCGATCTTGTTTCGTGAAGGTCTTACGTATGTCATGCTGGTTTATCCTTTGACTAACTCACTAACGCCTTTGCTCTCTCTTTGCCACGTGCATCCATGTCCGCCCATGCAGTGCTTCCCTAGAATGAACACACGTACACAGGTAGGTGCAAATTATCTGAAGTTATGGCATTAACGAGACGCCTCCAATGACGGATGAAAAACGAACAACCTGGAAGAGAGCCGATGAGGAGAGCCGACGGCTTCGACTTTCAAGACTTGCGAATTCATCTGCCCGGGACTGCCGCTACCAGAAGGATTGGGCTGCTGCTACTCGTAGGACGTCTCGGCTGACTTACCAGCTTCTCTCCCCAGTTTTCAGTTTTTCTCGGTTGAAACTTGCAGAGATTAAAACTGAATGAGCAAGGGACGGTTTCTTTCAATGCATGCCTCATAGGTGGAACAAGGGCTACTACCGTAGTAGAGACTTATGGTACCTTTCCTTGCGTCGGTTCTGACACATCAACAGTAAACAGTAGTATTTAGTCCCGAGTCCGTTTTCCTTGTTCAGGGGTGTGGGATTGATCAGCAGTGGCCGCACCTCCCGCGGCCAGTGATTACAATGTCTCTCTCGGTAATACGGTGGCGCCCTGTATATGATAGCAGAGGAATCTGAGACGAGCTGGCATGCAAACAACTTTGTTTTTGCTGTCAACGTCACTGAGAGGCATCTAGCATGCGTCACGATCGAACTGAGAAAATCCCTTACCTGCCATAGTCGTCACAAGTAAAGCAAAGTACACTACGCTTGGCAAAACAGCGCCTGGGGTACTTACTCTGTGGCGTACCATGAGAGGCAGTAGGGCATGTTTAGTCGCTTGGGGCAGACATAACGGTACTTTCTGACGTGTACTTTCGAAGTTGAGATTTGATATATTTGGCAGTGAGATTTGCCCTTGTACGTTGGCAAATTTTCATGGTGGAACTTGGTGTTGCCGTTTTACCCTGGCAATAATCTATGGTATAACTTTGGATATGCCCTTTTACTTGGCTTTTTATATACGTGTAGTAAGCTTGCCCGAGGATGCTCCCGCAGTAGACTGCAAAGGGTGATGCTGATAGCCGTTAGACTGGCCGAGCAGGCACGCTGTGTCGAGGATGTGAAGGATTGATACCGCTCGGAAGTGGCCACTTTCAAGGGAAATAAAAGCATAGGAAGATGAACTGTTTTGACGAGTTCAGGTGTGGAAGACATTAGTAAAATAATTGGCTGGCAAACACTCCAGGTCCTCGACCTTTAAGTCCTCTTACAGCAACGTCCCCTAACGACGTGTCGCTGCAACTCGTAGACTACAAGAACTGCCGGAGGACCTTTTGGATATCCTGTTACTCACAGTGTGGTATAAACTAGTTGAACCACAACTTACGAAGCATTCACTCAACAGCCTATATGCTGCCTGTTTACTTAAACACTCTCTTTCAATTCAAGCCGTAGTGCAAGTATGATGATTTTATCAGTCATTACGTTACTTGGTGGATTGTCGTGCCAACGGTGTATCATTTTCCATCCTAGCAACGAATCAAAACATATTGTGCAGTGGAATGCCGTTCAAAAAGCGTGTCCTCTTTCAGTGTATGATATCTTGTCGACTGCAACCAACCGCACGTAAAAATAAAAAAAACGTACTGGCTGAAACTCCAACGTCTTTCCGGTAACCAACACAACGCCGCCGTAACTAGGACTCTGCCTGGTAAAATCAAACGGTCATACGAAGTAGGTGTAGTCAACTAGGGTCGAAACAAGTATACCAGTAGCATGTAGAATAGAACTCTGAACAATTCTCACTTTCGCGCTAAATTATTTTTAAATAAGTGAAAAACGTCGATAACGGCCTTGTCCTTCGTATGAATACCTTTCGATTTTCAAGAGTTCTCGACTTCAGGCCCTGAACTCACGACTAATCGCAGGGCTTAGTATATATTATATGTTGTTCCATTTACAGTTTTCTTGGATTATTTTTCAAGTATCAGGTTCCTCCAGCTACTGAATTTTCATCACGGGGACGTATTATAATATGGGTGTTGAGACCTATACCATGTGTATATATGTTGATGTGCAGTCACTTTGCACAAGTATGCTGAGTATCGTATTTGTAGATAGATGTGGCGATAGATTATGCGGCAAGACTCGAGTGTGTTGCCTCTCGCCGATGTACTACTTAACACTGTATATCCAATGTATCGCCATCTGTGTCGATGCTGGGAACTTTTGCCAAGTATCGATGCTTGGAACGTTGCTATAGAACAGACTGTAAGTTAGTACGACACCAGCCCGTAAAGTGGGCCTGCCCGTAGCGTGGGTATTGTCCCGTGATAATCGAGTGATGGCCACGCGCAGTTCGACCACTCTTATTTACTCCCTGTGTCTTCTCGTTCTTTCTTATCTTGAGATAAATCTTACTAGAATGATGACCACATAAACGCCTTTTCTTCCAATACATTTATCTCCGTCGTCACAAGTACGTGCGTGGTATTCACAGACACTCGGTGCCGCCTCTGCACTTCTCTTCCCAGAGACAGAGCCTCGACGCGAATTATGGTGTCCCGGTATAACTTTCGCCCTTTGGTCTAAACATGGAGTGGCACCATGAAACGACATGCCGCTAAGTTCGTCAAGTTTTACTGAAATACCGAGGAAATATTATCACGGTTTCAAGTGATGAGGAATTTCTACGAAAGTACGGCCAGCCTCTACTCAGCGGCATCACGTCGAAGTTCTTCAGGTTTTGTCAGCAGTGTTCAAGAGAGAAGACTGCTTTCACGATCTCACACGTGGAGCGGGTAAGGAGACTGCTGTCTCCGTGCTGCTACGCGCGTACCAGGTACGAGCAAGGAGTCCGGTTTCACACGCTCACGCGCGAAGCTCGTACTCGTACCACCACTTATTTCATGCTGTAAGCGCGACATACGGCAAACGGCTATTTTCTGTGCCATCACACGCAAAACTTGTTCATAATACTTGCACGCTGTGCGCGTGAAACACGTGACAAGACTACTTCTGCTATCCCACCGAGGGCGCTCGAATAATTATTTCTCGACGCATCACATCGAATTCTTCAACTTCGACCCTCCCGGGGGGGGGGGTACCTGACACAGTCCCCTCCCTCTACGCCTCTACAATGACTACATGCAAATGAGAACTAGAGACGGTTGAGACCCCCCTTCTCCCTGAGCTTACTACAGTACAACACTACTGGGCGGCGCCCTATAGGTCACAGCTGCGTTCTGGACTGAAGTAGTAGTGAGCGGTACGAAGGAGCTACGAGCACGAATATGGACCAGAAGGCCAGGAAGAGCCGCGGGATCGGCAGGTTTGGCTGGATAAGCACTGCCTGAAGGTCATGGTGGAGGGTGAGGAGGGAGACATCGCGCCATGGAATGTCGAGTGCGTTATTTCCTTTCTTCGGCACAGTGCATTAGGTCGCCGAGCTTGGGCGGCTCCAAATGTAGGTTACTTCCCTCGCAGATTGTCTTTAGGCTCCAGGTAACGCGTCCACGCCTGTGCATACGCTTGCGGCGAGAATTCACCAGGGAAGTAACCGCTGACCGCGCCTGGTGTCGTTGCCACCTCGCCTTCGTGCCTGCTTCTGTGCATGTCCTGTACGCCACTGTCGGAAGAATCGCGAACAGGCTTCGACACCCGCATATTACATGATTGAATGCCTGGCTAAGCCGTGGAATGATAAGGCTACGCTGAACAACGGGTTAATGTCAGTATTGTACCAGTATGGTATCAGACTGACCATGCAGTGTACAACCAAGCAGCAAAGCAGAACAATACCAGGTGTGTATATTACGTCGTATTTGGGGGGGGGGGGGGGGGGTGTTTCGTTTGTTTTTTTTTTTTTGGGGCGGGGGGGGGGGGGGGGGTTTAGGTTGTTTTTTTTTTTTTGGGGCGGGGGGGGGGGGGGGGGTTTAGGTTGTTTTTTTTTTTTTGGGGCGGGGGGGGGGGGGGGGGTGATGTTACGTTAGTTTACTTCATTTGAGGGTGTAAGTCTCTACGGTACTGCCACACAAAGCACACCACACCACCACCGACACACACAACACAAAACAGTGCTAAACAAATATTTGTGCAACCCTCCGCGGGGGGGGGTTAGATAGGTGTATGATATCCAAATCTCCGGGCGCACCTGATCCCACGCAAAGTTAGTTTCAACACTACTTTCACCTTCACCCTGTACGCAGAAGCACTTCACAATAATGTGTATACGCTACAACAGTTAGTTTCAAGCCCGCTCTTGCGCTCTCACGCGATAAGTACATATGGCACAGGTCACGTTTTCAAGGGCGGAGGAGTTACTTCAAAATATAATAATCCAAGCCCTGATGGTAGCAGCAGCATCATAATGGCAAAGTCGGTCGGCGGCAAGTTCAACAGACTTATCGACGTAGGGATGAGCATCGTACAGCCCGTCATAAACATGCACCTTTCCGTGTTCGTAGTTTTCAAGTATGAATGCCCTGACCGCCCCGCAGTCGGACGAGTTGATTCAAAGTCGTTGCATTAGAGAGCACAACGAGCTATAGAGAGAGGGAGCTGAGTGAGGAGCATCTGATTCTCTCACCTCTAGAAAGATAAATTCGCACAATAACGCCTGCGAAGATGTACGCCATCCTCTACAACTTATAATCGTCGCTGCTGGAACGTTTCAAATAAATACCATCCCTGGCTCATTACAGCAGCGACGAGACCGAAGAGACATTCAAGACAAGATAGGAGTTCACAGCCAACAATAGTCTTGCAGTAGGAAACCCGGGACCCAGAGTCAAAACCCCTTGTTTAACCCATAGATCCCAAACCATTGCAGTTGAAACAACGGCCGCATCCGAAACGATGACCATGGGCAGAAAATATATGCCAAGTGGTGCCTAACTCGCCCATGCCCCTTAAAGCAACGCAGGGTGGCGACCTTAGACACTATTCCTCGCATCACTCACACATGGTACATAGTAACGGTCATAACATATCTTACTCGCCCTCCAACGGTCGAACAAGAACCTGCGGTAATACTTAACAGGGGTCGCAGGAAGGGGTTTCGTCGATACATCCGCCTTCTTCTCTTTCGAAGCTACAAGCTGAACGTCGACCTTCTCCGCACGAAGCAGCTCTCTACCGAAATGGAAGCCCACGTCAATGTGCTTGCTCCGAGCAGAACTCTCGGCCAACGGTATGCCCCCTCTGATCATCCTCGACAACCCGGACACATTATTATCCGCCTGAAATTGGATAAACAAAAGGATAATACTGCGCCCGTAAACAATGCCTACTTCAAACCTTCACTCAGGGGGAAGCACTATGCCGCTACTTTGGACAATGTAACACACCTCTGCGTACTACTTGCCCAACTGACGGCTGCACCCCCCAGGATCAAAACCGTCCACAATATCGAGCCCGTGTCGTCAGACTTCCCGGCGTAGTCGGCATCACTATGCCCAGTCAAATCCAATGCCGAACCCCGCACAAACATCAATCCCACACCCCTAGTTCCATGAATGTATAGGTATGCCGTGATCTTCATAGCTGCCTTCCAATGCCTATCTGTAGGTTCGTGAGAGTGGCGAACCACAGCACGCACCGCGTTCGAGATGTCCGTCCTCGTCATGGTCGACAGTCACATCAAACTGTCCGCAGCCTCTCTGTACGGTCAGTCTCCCTTAGGCTCGCCCTCCTTTCCTGGGCACAGTTTAACACCAAGGGTCGAGGGGGTGTCAGATGACGAGTTTACACCAAAATGATCCAGGATGCTTTAAATGAAAGCTCTCTACATGATATCTAACGTGCCAAATTCTCAGTCGCGCTTGAAAGCATAACCAGTTTTTTTGTTTTTTTGTTTTTTTTTGTCCATCCCATTTATTATCTTCGCACTTCCGTCTTTCTCCCTCCCTAGTCGTAACTCAGATCCGGGGTCACAAAGTAGGCTCCTCTCCCTCCTCCCCCACAACGGTTCTTGCCTTGCGTTTTTATCGCGAGAAGATTTCAGCACTTTCTTCCCTCGTCAACTCTCGTCGAATTAGTGTACCAATTCAATTCGCCGCGGATTTTAGTGAGAGCCTTCGTTACTGCTGCGGCATCAAAATATCTGCTTGTCTCCTCCGATCCTGCTATCACGATGTCATCTACATGAACAACCACAATCAGTTATATCTTGCTGTCCACAAGCATGCGAACAACACAAGGATCAGCCCTACACTACTCGATGCCGTACTCTACCACGGTCGACCCACTGTCATCCACTCGTATTTAGGCCGTACAGTGATATGTTCAGGCGGACGATCTCCCCTGGCATGTCACAACACCCACCAAGTAGTTTTATGTATATCTCGGCGTCAACTTTCGCTTGAACAAACGTTTGTGCGACATCTAATGATGTAAAATGTATAAACCGTGTGAATTGGAAACCGCCGCCAGACGTTTAACTGATGCTGACGAGGGAGTTGGTACACACGTTTGAAAGCATTCTATGTACATCCTGCACCAGGCTAAACCCCTTATCCACAAGTGTAGCATTTGCCGTTCTGCCTTTGTGGCGGCGTCGCTGCTTCGCACGTACCGGTCGTTTAGTGGCCGTCCAACTCAATATTCATGCCCTCTTGCTACCCTGTTTTATGTTCGGAACGATCTACATGCGCTACAGACTACGGGGGCGGTTCTACCGTTTCCGGGAAACCACTCGGCATGCGAACGCTCAGCTCCACACCAAGTCCTCCAGCCACCAAGGTCATTGCGTCCTCCATCATCCAGGATGCACTCGTCAGCATACTCGCAGACTTGGTCCCCTCGTACGCTGCCGCAAGCAGTGCATCCGCGTCGTCAGGCTTCATCCTTAGCTAGTTTTTAGCAGGTTCGTTCTGCAGGCGTTGGCTCTGATCCCGGGTCCGGCCCTGTACTGTCGCGGGGAGCCGTCCCCAGTTGCTGAGCTCATGTGCTTCCCTCTCCGACAGAACCGCGGTGTTGATGTAGCTACCATGCTACATCAGCAGTAACCAGTAGCCTTCTGAGTCGCTGATCGGGAACAATGTCGTACTATAGGCGCCCTCCGCAATCAAACGATAATTGCTCGCGAGCCGCGAAGATTGAGAAGAATAAAAAAAAATGGGGGGAAACGGTGAGAAACGGCGTTTAAACACGATATAAAAAGTGCGCCAAAAAAAAAAAACATCCCGATCACAAAAATCCTGAAAAACATTTCGAAAAAAACAAAAGTCCACGAAGGCGGATGTTTTTTTTCCGGCGCACACGCTTAAACGACGCCGCTTGGCTGCTTTAGGGGGGGTAGAGTTTTACAGATTGACGATCCGAGCAAAACTCGGACCTCCGGAGGGCCGAGAGTATCAGGGATTAATCCAGTACATTCTCAGCACGTTTGGGTTTTCGGGTGGTGTTTTCTGCGGTGTGCTTCAGCAACAAACTCGTAAGGGACGAAAAACTGGGGTTTATCGTGTACCAGCTGTGCGGTCATGAATCCGTTTATTTTTTTTCCATCCGTTCATTTTAAGGTCGTGTTTTAGTCGAAAAAGTGCTGAAATTCAGCTTCGCGCCAAAAAAAATGCGCCAACTGGTCAGCGTTTCAAACCTTTTAGTACGATTTGGATTGCAACGAGGTACGATTTCTTAATTCTAACTTCGGATTCGTAACCCCCAGCTCAAATTTAACCCACCCTGTAATTTTCAGGACAAAATACAGGGAGGGGATTGTTATGTATTATCCCCGCTTTCTTGCGTTTTAGGAGTATTGCCTTAGCGAGGAGACGAAACCCGTTGAAACCCGGGCTTTAACTATCCGATTTCTTATTTTTTTTCGACGATACCTATTACATTTCCCCAAGTAGCCTGCAAAAAAAAAAAGTCATGTTCGCAGGGGACGCTTCATAGTCATCCCCCCCTTTGTCGAATCCAATATCGCTTGATTGCGGAAGGCGCCTATAGTAGCAGGTATAACATAAGGTGTATGTACCAGCCTATCGGTCTAATTCAGTAGCATGGAGTGTTATTGAAGTAAGGGTTTACTTACTGTAGTCATGTACGTACGAATAGTACTTGGTATCAGTACAGCCATGGATATGCGGCGAAATGCGAAGAGGAACAATCTAGGAAACTATGCGGGGCATCTACTGTAGACACTGTTCAAAGTTGAACGTCTGAAAGAGTACTCGTAGCGTTCTTGAGAACAGTACGTAGTACGTGGAACGGTCACGAACAAGCATCGGAGGAACGTTGCCGTGGGTCGGTCAGTAAAACCACCCGATAGAGTACATCTAGCCGTAGAACCGAGCGTGTCGAGGCTGGTTGCGCCCACCAAGCTCACAACCAATCTTCTCAGCTCTGTCTCATCTTTTGTTTCGTCTTCTTTCACCTTGGCCCAGAGAGCGCCACCTTTTCAACATCATACGTTCCTTCTGAGCGAAGCTGACGAGCACGCCTCACAGCGGCTCGCGCCAAACCTCTGAACTAGCACGTCCACCACACCGTCACATGCGGTCATTCCCGCTAACGCGCGGAAGGGTGCTCACCGTTCCCTTGGTCGGTGTCGAAGGCTGGTGCTGCCCCCGGGTCGCTTTCGGCCCTCCCTGCCGGGGTCGGAGTGTCTACCGTGCCCCCTAGAGACAACCCCATCATATAAGCTGTCCCGTCGCCAGCATCGCCAGCGGCAGTTTCCTGCTGGGCGCGCTCCTCCAAAACCGCGTCCAGATCGAACCCCCACATCAAGCCCAGGTCGTTCAGGTGAGCCAGATCGCTGCCCAGCTCATGTATCAGCCCCCCGCCACCTTGATCCGACGCGCCCTCGCCGTCTACTGCGGACTCCTCTCTTCCGTAGACAGGGGGTCATTGGTCTGGGAAGGTACAGGAAGTGCAGGCCACAAGCGCTGCCAAGCGATACTGTGCGTGAATATCACCGTACGGTGTGTAGTCAACACTCGTACAGAGTCTCGGGGGCATGTGGGTGCAGGGTCAAGGTAAACACGTTCCGGTGATTTCGCCTGTTACTTGTTCTCCTTCTTCGCCTTGCGGTAGCCATGCTTGAAATGGGGAAGTACTACCAGAGGGGGGTTACCATACCACATATGGTGCGTCGACTTACTCTCTGCGTTAGCGGTGGTTGCTCCGGGATTCAAAGCAACACACGCCCAGTGCGACGCTTCAGCCCACAACGACTCAGTTGCCGGCAATTTCCCGCCAGAAAAACTCTCATAAGTCTGGATTCGGCCCGCTATTGCATCTGTCTCTATTTAGCCTAGCGCGCGCTCTGCTACCCCCATCGAATTGGGGACTGTCAGCCCTCGTGAACTCCTCATTGACACCTCGTGATCTATATAGGCCTCCAAACTTCTCCCCGCGGACTTCACCACCCCCATCTGATTGGACGAATACCATCTTGGAAGGGACACCGTTTGCACGAGTATCCGCGAGGAACTGCTAGAATAATTCCTCGGACTTGGGGCGCATGAACTTCACCCACGTAGGCAGTGAAGAGTCGTCGGGCACGATGAGAGTGTACTGCTTCGTCCCGAGAGACTCTACGACCTTAGACCCACCCAATTCCGCTAAAACCCTCCCGAGCTTATTATCTGCTCGTGTGTGTTCGTGGACTGCTTGATACCTTTACGAAGACCCTTCGCCAGGGACCACCCTCTGCACTCCAGCAGCTCCCCCTCAAAGACAATGCCTTGCTGGTCCACGGCCTTGCGGAGTAGTACCTCGTGGGGGTGTCTAGCCGCACAGTGGTAATCACGAGTTCAATCGCAGACTTGTTGGGCGGTTGCCCTGGGGCGAGTACAGCATAGATATGTTTTTACCCCACTACTGCTATCGACCCGGTAAGGCTGTACAACGTCCCACTCAACGGAAACACGATCAAACGCCCATCCAAACTCCAAACTGCGGCCGTGTTTGACGAGAGGTGGGCACATAGCTCTTTTTACCTCTAACCACCCCTTGTTCGAAAGCATGGTTGACAGCATGACGCATGCATGGTATAGAGTACCGCGAAGATCTGCCCGCTTATCAGACGGTTTTTCTTGTGTATTCGTGCGTGCGTGTGTGTCTTCTTCGCCTTAAACCGATATTTCCACCCGGCAACATCCTTTAACCTTTCTTTGTAGATGTGCCCGAGCAGCAAGTATGTACTGACTCTGTGGGTGTTCTTCGCGTTACCGTTCTCTCTACCCGACATCCATCACACCCAGCAGAGTCTGTGCCGATTATTTATCCTAGAGAGATACAGTTCATTGTGTATGTGGACTACGGGCACAAACCTGCCTCGACTGGCTGGAAGGTGCTTTTGCCACCATGGTGTGCTCCGGCTGCCTGTCCTTTCCTGTCGTTCTTAGTCTCGCTCTGCCGGCGCTGTTTTTTCGGTCCATTTAATTTCGTTTCATTTCATTTGGTTTTGTATTGGATGTCGCATCTCCTCTGGGAGAAGCACGACACTACATTTCTTTTATTTTGCCATGCTTTTGTTTGGTTGCTTGATTGTTGATTTGCTTCAGTATGTTTACTTTTAGTATTGTCCCTTTTCGCTTTTGTTTTCTCTCTTTTTTCTCTTGCATGCACCTGCATTGCTAGCAGGGTAGGTCTTGCCTATCGTATATGGCATTGCATTGTCTTCTTCCCCTCGCTGCCTCGGCAAGGTTTTTGCTTTGGCATGGCCCATAGCGAGGGGGGGGGTCTTTCTAGCGAGCAAGGCTAGACTCACCCTCAAGCGGACCGATACCTTCTTGCTGCTGCGCGCCCGCCGCGAAGCGTGCGCAGCGGTGGAGTTGGGTAGGCACTGGTGCGTCAGGCGCAAAAGTTCAGATGCACGGGCCTTTTTGGCCGTCGGTGTAGAACAGGAGAATCTCCAATCTCAACTTTGTGCGCGAAGGCAGACGCATCAGAAAGGTGGACGGACAGTACATACACGACCGCTAGGCTGTGTTAGCTAGAGGGAGGTGTGCTGTCTCAGTAACGCTGGCTTCGCCATCAAAGGAGGAGGGAGCGTGTTGGCGACGAGCTGAAGACTGGGCCGGTTGACTCGCCTGCAGCGCGAGAAATTTTCTTTTGCCATGACGAAAAGCACCCTGAGTGCAAGCGAGAGATGAAAGCGAGGAACCTGACTGGAAGGACAGCAACGAGAGGGAGTAGCGACGGAGCGGGTCGAGTGTGTCGTCTAAGACTTGCCAGAGCGGCAGCCGGAGGCGGCACGCCGGAGCACAAGCAGCACAGCAGCAGCGCGCCGGAGCAGCAGCACAGCAGCGCGCCCGGAGAACGGACGACATCGACCGCGTGGCGTACGGACGAACATTTGTTTTGTTGACCAAATATTTCGTGTTTTTCCCCTGAATTATGTTGTTGGGTCTGTGTGGATGACGTCACTGCGGTTTTGTAGAGAGACGCGGCAGAGATGGCCGCGGATACCCGGGGTGGCCTTAACTGTGTGCCTGATCGTGGAAGACCCCTTCATGTGGAACGATTCGCTAATCAGTGTCGATGTTTATAATGCTGTGCCTAACACAGACGTTCAGGATAGATTCGGGTAATTGTCAAATGACGTGATGGCTTTGGTTGGCTGTTCTTTTTCACTGTGTGCCCGCGGACTGTCATTCTGGCGGCACTTCAGACAGCAGCTGCGTCCTCCATCTTGTTCCCACGCATACCGTGTGTTGTTGTAGCACTTCAGGCAGTAGTTGTTACGCTGTAGTCGGCAAATTCATTGTAAAGTGGGAGGCTAGGGGGGGGGGCGATGCTGCTGTAAGTCGAATGGAGATGCGGGCGTGTAGTTCAGTTTTGGACAGCGCATAAATGGCTTGTAGGGATTTTAGGTGTACGCCTCTCGGACTTGTGTATCGCTTTCCCTCCGAAAAAAAAAGAACAATAAGTATGCGTGGTCCTTTAAGGATTACTCTCGTGTTCTTTAGGATTCTCTGTATGGGCTTTAAGCACTTTTTGATCGCGGCACCGAGGCCGTGATCTTGGCTATGTATCAGACTATATGGATTAGTCAACTGAAACGAGTTTAATGTGAAGAGCAACAACAACAACAACAAGCACAACAACAACAACAACAACAGAACAACAACAACAAACAACATATTGTCTGCTCTGCTTACTGCACTGAGCGTAGTATCTCTGTGTCGTAGTTTTGTGACCACAGAACTGGTACCTTTTTAGGATGAAGAATCGGCACGGACACTGGGTGTGCTGGATGTCGACGGGTAGAAAGGAAGGTTTAATGTGAACACACACACACCCTCGAATGCTTCTGAGAGTTGATTGGCGGGGTTTGAATACCACGTGGGTCGGACTTGTTTAGTCTATTTGAAAAACAAAATGGAACCAACAACTACTGAGAGCACCTATTAACTAGTAGCGTGGGTAGGCACGCTTCGATGCGAGTTGAAGAGGCAAGAAAGGGCTGAAGAAGTATTCTCGCGATACAAATGCAAGGCACGAACCGTAGTAGTAGGGGAGGAGGGAGAGGATCCTACTTTGTGGCCCCGGATCTGAGTTACGACTATTAATAGGGAGGAGAGAAAAAAGACGGGCAAAACAAATAAAGGGATGAACAAAAAAAACAAAAACATACTTTGTATGTATACGATTATCATATATATATACTTACAGTACTCTGTCTTCCACGTGAGTGTGATTGTGTTCTTCCCCTCGGGGCGAATAATATAAGAGCATTGCATGCGGCAGTCTTGAAAAAAGCAAAAACACATACGTATCCAATCATACGTTTTTTTTTCAGTTACAACACTGCTGCTGTTAAACAGCAGTTAGTTAGTTGTTTATTATTCCTGGTATAACTCCGACCTTTCATGGCTCCCTACCGAAAACGGCATTTATTTTCTCCCGTTCTAATGCTCACACCTACTCCCTGTGGGCAATATTAGAGATCGTACATAGGGCATGGGCAACATGTTTGTCTCAGGAGCCGGATCGATCCGACGCATTTTTCGTCACGAAAAGTGCCCCTCACTCAAACCCCGACTCCCGATACATCTATCTGGTACCCAAAGACGAAAACGAAAAAATGCAGTTTCTCCGGCTGCTGATGTTGTTGTTGGTGGTGTTGTTGTTGTTTTTGTTGTCTTCACATTAAAAACCGTGCCGGTCTCTCTATCCAGTACCTCCATATGTCCGTACTAATCCAGCACTTGACACTTGACACGGTCGACTCCTGTGGTCACAGGCTAACTTATCCAAAAAAGGTATACTGAAATAAAAGTGGAACCCGAAGGGTCCGCAAAGCGATCAAAGTCGGTCAAAAACAGATAGTCTGGAGCCCTCCGCTCCCCTCTACACGCTATGTGAAGGTAAAAATAAAACTGGAAAGGTCAACATCACCAATCAGGGGCATACATCCCCTGATTCTATCTTGGTGCCCCTATAATGCCAGGGTGTTCCGTGCCGGGTTCACGCCGGTCAGGCAAACAAATCGAGTCCTCCACCCCGATTATAAACGCAAGCATGATACGTGGGAAGGGAGCTATGGTCCCGTGCTACTGATGTACCCCCGGCCTGCGCGCAGTGTAACTGCAAAAGGTCAAAAACAACGAAGGGAGAAAGACAAAGGCAAAGACAAAGAGATAAGTCAAAAGTACAAGCAAACACTCAAACAAACAAGACCACAGAGATATCACAGACACGTCATCCCGAGGGGGTGGTGCAATGGTGCGGCGGTGGGGGGAGGGGAAAAAAACAAACAAACAAACAGTCCAGGAGGGTCAATCCGGCACATATCGCGCCACTCGGTCCGCCATTTCTCGTTTGTTTTCTTCCCTCGCCGATTCGTCCTTCTTCCGCACCCCTCCCGTCCCGTTGGTTCTTGTCGTCTCTTTATTATTGCTGCGCTCTTTGTCTCGCTTGGTCGCTCGTTTTCGGCTAGCCTCCTCTTCGTCCTTGTGCCAGGAGGTCATAAACCTATCAGCTCCCTGCAGCACTCCCTTATACCACTGCCTTCCTCCTTTCACCTTCGCTGCTTCCGTCCAAACTTAATTCGGGACTCCGAAGACACATCTCTCGTCGTCCGTAGAGCCGTGCGTAGCTCCGAACGCCTTGAAGTCGTCCTTCAGGAACATGTGCCAGTTTCGCTCCGGGCACCCCGCGCCCGGGTCCTTCCCCCCCACCAGCTCCCCGAACATCAGTCGTTTCGGGAGTCGCCCGTCTGGGTGCATTGCCACGGCCCCCGTGAACAGCAGGCGCCGCTGCCGGATAGTGGCTTTCACGCTCTGGCACCCGGCCCTCTTCAGGGCCTGGGCGTAGGACAGCTGCCGGTAGGTGCCTTGCTTGCGCTGGTACCCAATAACTCGCAGCAGCAGCCGGTGGTGTATCGTCCGCAGCAATCGGTAGTGGTCGCGACGTGGGGCCCTTGTCATGCAACCGTACAGCAGTGCCTCCATCGCCTCCGCTTGAAGCAGGTGGGCCTTGAGTCGAAACGGTGCTCCCGGCCTATCGAAGAGCTCCGGGCAATACCTCCTGACGCACGCCGACGCTGCTCTGCTCCTGAAGTTGATCTCCCGGGTGAGGTCGCCATGTTCGTTGTTAATAATGTGTTTTAACTCAGATTTTCGACGAGGACGCCGAGCACTACGGTAGGTAGTAGGCGAGACTACCTGGGCCTCTAGTTCGACCGTCCGTAGCGTCCCACGCGGCCACGGCAGTGTGTAGATGCCGAACAGGAAGGAGAGCTCTCCGGGACGATCAAAAGTATTATTGTCGCTGATCATTTTCGTTTCGTGGTCCGAACACAGCAAACTGCCTTCTCTTGCAGATCCACAAAAGCCCCAACACCTCATATGAATAGAGACTACGTATAACAAACACGCTATTAATAATATACGTTGGTCGGGAGCAGGTCTGAGCATTGTTGTTGTTGTTGTTGTCTTCACATTAAACTCGTTTCAGTTGCTAATCCCTATAGTCTGATCTAGCAAGATCACGGCCCGTGGTCACAAAAGTGCTAGAGCCATCAGAGAATCCTAAAGAACACGTACACTTAGCAGGGAAATGATACACAAGTCCGAAGAGGTACACCTAAAATCCCTACAGCATGTTATGCGTGTCCAAAACTGAACTACACGCCCGCAATCTCCATTCGACTACAGCAGCATCGTCCCCCCCCACCCTCTCCCACTCTTTACCAATGAATTTGCCGACTACAGCGTCACTACTGTCTGAAGTGCTGTCTGTACAAAAACACACGGTAGGCGTGGGAACAAGATGGAGCACGCAGCTGCTGTCTGAAGTGCTGCCAGAATGACAGTCCGCGGGCACACAGTGAAAAAAAACAGCCTACCAAAGCCATCACGTCAATTGACAATTACCCGAATCTATCCTGAACGTCTGTGTTAGGCACAGCATTATAAACATCGACACTGATTATTAACACAGATATACTACGTACGCTGGAATGCAGTATTAATTGTGCAGTGAGCAGAGCAGACAATGCAATGCCATATGTGACAGGCACTACCTACCCTGCTAGCAATCCAGCTGCGTGAAAGAGAAATACAATAGTAAGAGTACGAGCTTCAGTCTTGTGAAAAAAAACATAACATTTTCGTATTTTTTACAGCTGTCACTGGCTGTCACACTCTAGTTCTGATATTATTATTATCACTCTCTACCGAACACGGCATAGTCGGTCGCCCCGATAGGTCTAGTGGTAACCTCAAACGCTTCTAAACGTTGATGTCCAGAGTTCGAATCTCACGTGGGTCGGACTTTTAAGTTTATTTGCAAAAATAAATACAAAAACGGAATCAACTGCTGAGAGCGCCTACTGCTGTAGTAGTAGCGTGGGTAGGCACAATTCGATGCGAGTCGACGAGGGAAGAAAGTGCTGAAATCTTCTCGCGATAAAAAGGCAAGGCAAGAACCGCAGTGGGGAAGGAGGGAGAGGAGCCTACTTTGTGACCCCAGATCTGAGTAACGACTAGGGAGGAGAGAGAAAGGAAGGGCAAATATAATGCATGGGATGGAGAGAGATACTAGCTTGTTCGTTAGAGCCTAGGAAGGTGTTGGGGCTCTTGGATCTGCAAGCGAGGGCAGGCATAGCTAGCTGCGTTTGCATCACGAAACGGAAGTGTTCAGCAGCAGCAAGGATTTCGATCGTTTCGGAGCTCCTGTTTGCTATCTACACTCTGATGTGGCCGCGTAGGACGCTACGAACAGTCGAACTAGAGGCCCAGGTAGGTTTGCTTACTGCAGTAGTCGGCGTCCTGGTCGAAACTTTGAGTTAAAACAGTGTCTGAATCAGCAGCCGGAAACACAGCCATTTTTCAAGTTCGCTCGTCTTGGGGTACCAGAGGTATGGGGAGTCGTGTTTGAGTAAGAGGCACGTTTCGTGATGGAAAATGCGTCGGATCGATCCGGCTCCTTACACAAACATGTTGCCCACAACCTACGCTCTCTAAGACTGCTCACATTGAATAGATATGAGTATTAGAACGGGAGAAACAGCGATTTCGGTATGGAGTAATGAAATGTCGATATTATACCAGAAATAGTATCGCAACTGAAAAACAAAACGGCTTTGTTTTTCTCAGACTGCGGCAATGCTCTTCTTACATTGTCAGTGTAGTGATGCTAGGTATAAGACGACAGGGTATCCCTAGCCAGGTCAGCCTATGGAACGGGTACTCGTTGGTACTCACGTGTGTTGTTTGCGTAGAGATAGAAGAAGAGCAGGTTTATTCCGTTTTCGCGTGATGAACGACTGAGAAGGCAGGTGAGATGGCTAAAAGCCATCGGGAACCATCCCTGGTTCCCACCTAAGATACCGCCTTCCAAGTACTACCAATACGATTATTATACCTGATACCAGGTATTTACCAGGCGTTTCCACATCATGCCAGCAGTACCATAACACTAGCCCACCCTGATGAGCCGTATATGCAGAAATATGAGAAATTCGTGGAAACCCCGATTCCACGAACTAAAACATGAGTCGAAGATGCGGCTCCTCAAAACCCACTCCCACACCTCTGAACGGCAAGGCTACGAAGCCGAGCAAGGAACGTCAAAAAAGAAGAAACGTTGGAACCGAAATCCTGCAGTCATTGTACATGAACTGCCCTCCCGGCTCGAGAGCGGGGCTCGGTAGAACTGATAACACTGGAAAACTAGACACTTAAAAACTTCCCCGAAACCCGGCCCAAAACATTCAGAAAGCGTGTCCTGAGCCACAATTAGTGGCTCGATTATCCAGACCACCCCGGCATTGAGCGGGGGGGTCGGCGGAGAACGAATTACGCTAGAAATACCCCCAAATCCGCCCCAGAAAAAAATCAGAAAGTGGTAGGCGATACTGAGAAGAAAAACAGTCCGAACCGAAAACTCGGAAAACGTCGCTAATACAAACTACAAGGAGGTTCCGCCCCAATCCCCTGAAACAACATGAGAAAATAATCGAGCGCAGCGGCGACGTGAAAAATTCAGCTGTCCACTGCTGCGCCTCGTGATTCATCTACGTTACGCTGGACCCCCCGTGTAAACGCGCTAGCTAACATGTACTTGTAGCACCAAGAACCGCGTACAGCTCCTGTTGAAGTCGTGTAGCGCGCCGGAGAAAGAGGGAGCTTGATCGGTCCTGGGTCATCCAAAAATCGAACGAAGTAAACTCCGTCCGTTGGTGTAGTCGCGCTGATTTTCCCGAGCCACCACAGACCGTCGTCGCCCTTGTACCAGAAGTGGGCCCCGTTGGGAAGCACGGTGACACTGTATCGGCGAAGCCATTCGGCGTGCGGTACACAACCATAGCCGGGGGCCAGGAACCGTTCGCCGTTATTCCGAGAAAGCTCCCGTTGGGCAGCGCCAATCCTCATTCGACGGTACAGGCGGTTGGTTTGGCGGTGCTGGTTTGGGGTGCCGGCCCAGTATCGCAAAATTCCCGGCGAGAGAGTCGGAGATCCATTTCCCGTTCCCAAGACGGGCGAGACAGTCCCGTCCAGTGCGTCTCGTACATCACCGCGATGACACCACCTCTGCCCCGAACCGACTGGTGTCCCGTAATTTTCTCCACTTCGAGACGTTGGAGAGGAGTGGAAACGTCGTCCTCGGTGACGTAATAAGCGGGGGATTTCTTGGAGAAGTTGTTGAGGACGTATTGCGTCAACCCCGCAGGCAAATACTTTGGCATGTCGCCGTGGTCGTGGGGGTTGGCACAGGGCTTGCAGCGCTGTACCGACACGCGCTTGCGAGCATCAGCGCCGGGCATGTCGGAGGGTAGGTCCAGATATAGGAGCTTAGCCCCGAGAGGAGATTTGTCTGGGGTGTCCGCGGAGGAGCAGGGGCCGACTGCAAGGACTTTGTAGGGCCCCGTCCAGTTCAGCGACAGCTTGGCCTTGAGGACCTTGGCGTCCGTGTCTGTCTTGGCCCCCTGACGAATGGTGGCTGCCGTATTGTACACCCACGCCCAGCCGCCAGTGACGAATTTGGGGACCGGACGCAAGGCGTCGGAGAGGGCGGAGTTGCGCCGGTTCACGCGAGCAACCGTGAGGGCGTGGTGTTCGCGAACGATGTCGTACGCGCGTTGCTGGCCAAGGTCGCAGACGCGAGGTGGTCGCGGGCCAAACTCTGGTGGCCGGCGACGCCCGCGCGCTCAAAAATCGAGAGAGGAAGGCGAGGGAGCCGACCCATGTGCACCTCGTTGGGAGCCAAACCCGTGGCGGCGCTGACCGAATTGTTGTACGCGAATTCGACGTGGGGTGAGCTGTTCATCTCAGTTGTTCTGGAGCTCGTTGACGACCATCGCCAACATCTGCGCCATCGTGTGATTTGCACACTTCCACCCCAGTTGCCGTTAGGGCTGGTAGGAGCTCGTGGCGATTTTTCGAACTCCGAGAAGCTGATAGACGACGTGCGAAAGGCTTCGCAGCAGAACTGGAGGCCGTTGTCCGA
>MEHQ01004039.1:0-48177 GCA_008828725.1 Saccharina japonica | reverse complement strand
CCCCCCCCCCCTCACCTTGCCGCGCTGATGACAGCATTAAAGCTGGCTGGGTCAGGTGACAGCCCTTCCTCCTGCTCAAGCTTGGCGTGTAGGTCTACTGCCTCCCTCCACTTTCCCGCCTTGCCACACGCCGCTATGGCCGCGGTGTAGCTGCGCACGTTGGGTTGAGTGCGGGGACCCGCAAGGCGCATCTCCTCCAGCAGGGAGAGCGCGGTTTCCCACAGGGGGGGGGGGGGGGCGTTGTCGTTGTGGTGGTGGTGGTGGTGGTGGTAGCGGTGGTGGTGGTGATGGTGGTAGTGGTGGTGGTGGTGGTGGTGGTGGTGATGGTGGTGTTGGTGTTGGTGTTGGTGTTGGTGGTGGCGGTGGAGGTGGTGGCGGCGGTTGAGGTTGCGGTGGTCGGGGTGGTGTTGAGGTATTTAGGCTTGTGGTTGTGTTTGGTGGTGTTTTTAAAAGTGATGGGTGTTTGGTGGTACTTCTAGACGTCTGTGATGTTTGTGAGGTGTGCGTACCGGGACATTAAAATAGCTTTTTTTACTCCGGATTTTCTGGATTTTCTGGACACTCGCGAGAGACTACTACGTACATGAAAAAATCGCTCGCTCGCAATCAACTGCTGCAAGAAAACCCGAGGGCTGTTCAGGAGCGCACTAACAGTTATATTCCGAGAGAGAGAAGGACAATGTACCGGTCCGGCGAAAAACAATCACTCCCATTGAACAGGGGATGGGGGTACGGCCGGGGGTGTACTCATGTACTCAAGTCATGCATGGATGTACGTAGTCGTTCAGCCATAGAGACCCTTTGCATCCCCACAATGCCGAGACGGGAGCGCGTCGGGTTTTTACCGACCAGGCAGACATTACTTTGCACCCAAGCGTGAAGCGCCGTGAAGTGCTCCGCGAGTCGCATGAAAGCTAAGCTGCATCCTACTCAGAACCGCTTGTGAGGCCGACCTTTCTCGCATATGGGTGACAGCGTCGAATATATTGTCTTAACTTCTGGTGTGACCACTTCCAGAGACAACAGAATGGACTCTGGGGGGGAAGGGGCGTACTCATTTGTTGCTTGCACTAGTCATTTGACCATTGGCCACGCATCCTGAAGGAGAGAGGGGGGGGTAGGACGGAAAATTGGGTTCGGTTCGGGACGTCACGAGAAGGAATGTCCCCTCACCCGTCACGCCGCACGCCGTGATGGCGCTGGTGTACGTGACGATGTCCGGTCCGGTGTTGACCCCTCCCTTCCTCCCCTTCATCTGCTCCAGGAGGTCAAGGGCTCGTGCCGGCTCCCCCCCGGTCACACACGCCATCATGGCACAGTTGTACTCCTGGGTCAATGGGAGGGGGGGGGGGGGGGGGGGGGGGGGTGCGCGCGTACTAATTTGTTGCTTTCCCTATAGTAGTCATTTTGCCATTGACCACACATTCCTTTCGAGACAGAGCACCGTTCCTACTCCTTACGTAGAAGACACCTCCAACAGCTGGGCGCTCAGTACGTTGTTTTTCCGATGTATACCATAGAAATGCTTTGCTGATCTTATCCCCTTCCTGTTTCGTTGAGGGGAGCGGGGGGGGGGGGGGGGGGGGGGGGGGGGGGGGGGGGGGGGGGGTGGCGGTATAGCTATGAATAGGCGCGCGTATGTGGCTCCAAGAGAGCGCTTGCTTGGTTGGACGGTCGGATATTTCAACAAGTAACCCCGGTCGGGCCACGAGAGAAGCGGGTGGGTGGCGGTAATAAAACTACGTGCGCGTGGATGTGTGTTTGGCTACGTAAAAAGTCGGACATTTACTCGTACAAAAAGTATAGACCCGACCCGTGAAGGAAGAAGAAGCTTCTACAAACCTTCAGCAATCATCTTGCGGAGGCACCTCACTACTCAGCACTAAATTCCCAACCCCAGCCCAGCCCAGAGCACCCCCGCCGCCAAACAGTAGGCAGCGAATCCCCACCACCACCGCCACCACCACAGCACCCGTAAGGAATCCTCCTGCGGAATAATTTGCTGTCCTGCTGGCACAAGATGTCCCGCTTCTTCACTGCACTAATGATGTCGGTGCCGCTGTGGAAGCGGACCCGGCGGACGCGATCTGAGGCCGGAGCAGGAGCAGGAGCAGGGGCAGTGTGCGCGTCGTACCTGGAGCAGGCGAGGTTTGGTCCTCCTCTTGTTTCTTCCGTCGACCTCATCGGCGCCCCCCCCCTCCCCTTCACCCACTCCCACCCACACCGACGGCAGACGTCATCAACAAATGCTACTACAGTAGTACCGATCGGCAACGCGCGGTCTCCCCAGCATTGTAGGGGCGAGAGAGAGGGTCTACGTATGGTCATACGACTTCGGCCATGCATGACATGAGTACCCCCCCCCCTCCTCTCATCTCTCTCCCGCCTCCGTCCCCACCTGTACCGTGGCCCCGTTAGGACGGGCCTCGAGGTGAGAGAGGAGCTCCAACGCGCGGTTCCACTGGCCCCCTTTGCCACACGCCTGGATGGCGGCCTGCAAACCCACGACAATCGGAGCGGCGGCGGCGGCGGCGTTTGAGGGGGGGGGTTAGAGACTACGAGGTAGTATGTACCTCTCTGGCCGAAAATGTAAGCACCGTTTGGAATCTGATGTGAACATATAACGGGTGTTATATTACGGGCCAGAATGGAAAAGATTGACCCCTTTAACGTGTTTGAGGATAAATACTTTGAAGTAGTGTGGGGTCAATATTGGCATTATTTAGCAGGGTTGATGGGATACTTCGAGATACAAGATAAAAGCCAGGTAGACCCACTTGTTGCAGTTAAAGACGGGAAAAACAAAACAACTAAAATAACTATCTGGTGGGGGGAAACCGTCCGCAGACAAATTGATTGCGAACAAAAATTGCTTGATGAGAGTGGTATATTGGCCCACTTCTACAACTGGACCCGTGTTTTCGAGGCGTACTGCCTGGGATGAGACTAACCAGTACTTGCCTACCTACCTACCTACCTACCTACCTACCCATCTACCTACCACTGCCTTCTACTTATCTACCTACCTACGTCTTACCTACCCACCTACCCACATACCTATTTGCCGGCCTACCAACACCCATCTACCCCTCTACCACCTCCTACCCATCTACCTACCTACCCACCTGCCTGTCCACCTCCCTAAGCCCACTACCTGGTACCCTATAAGTCCTCTCAATGGGCACTTACCTACTTACCTATACCAGGTATCTACCTACACCCTACCTACCCATCTACCCACCCTCCTACCTACCGACCTACCCATCTACCTACCTACCTACCCATCTACCTACCTACCTACCTACCTACATACCCACCTACCCATCTACCTACCTACCTACCTACCTACCTACCTACCTACCTACTTACCTATCTACCTACCTACACCCTACCTACCCATCTACCCACCCTCCTACCTACCGACCTACCCATCTACCTACCTACCTACCTATTAATACCTACCTACCTGAACACCCACCCAGCCACCCATTCTACCTACCTGCCCACTTACACCCACTACCTGGTACCTTATACGTCCTCTCATTGGGGGCGATCCCCTTGAGTCGCATCTCGTCCAGTAAGGCTATCGCGTCCGACCACTTGCCCCCCGTAGCGAGAGCGTCCATACACGCAGTCATCGCGATCACGTCGGGAGCTACCTGCAAGCGCCGTAATGCGGAGGGCATTGATAGAGACGAGAGGGCGGGTTGGGTTAAGTTGGGCTGGGTTGGGTTGGGTTGGGTTGGGTTGGGTTGGTGGTTGGCGTTGGGTTGGTTTGATGGGTTTGGTTTGGGTTGCGGTTGGGTTGGGGTTGGGTTGGGGTGTTGGGGTTGTGTTGTGTTGGCGTTGGGGCGGGCCTGTGTTTGGCCTGGAGTATTTGTGGTTCGCGGGTGTTGGTAGGTGTTTGGTTCGAGTCCGGTCGGCGGTTGGGCCGGGCTAGGGTTAGCGGTGGTGCGAGGCGAAGCGAAGCAGACGGAGGTTGAGGGGCAGAAAGGTAGGAACCGACGTTACGTTTACAAAGGCGTTTCGTACGTCTTTTCCTTCATCGCGGGGTCCCTTAAAAGGGGCTAGCTACTGTATGATTTCGGACTACCGTAACGATGGGTGTTGTGCCTTATGGCCTGTGACCCCTAGATAACTTTTCAGGTGTTTTATATATAGAAACCGACGAAACCTCGTTGGGCCTCCATTGGCTCTTCAGCGACGCTAAACGCTCAGTGGTTTTTCCGGCCTTCGCCAGCGTGATATGGCGCTGGTGGTAACTATCAACGATCGTGTGTCTGATTGCCCTTCGCTGCATTTCGCCGATCAGCCTGCTCGCCTTTTTCCACTCTCCGCTGATTGGACAGACAGATGAACAAGGCAGTGAGGGGCAAGAGACACGAGGAGAGCAGGTTGGTTGGGAACAGAAATGTGGGGTGCTACTGGGGCTGCTGCGACCTGTGTTTGCCAGTGATGTTGCTGCTTTCTCTACTACAACTGCTGCCATTACCTACAACTTGCCTCTGCCACTGCCTTACTTGCTGCTGCCTTACTGAACTTGCCTTGTTGCCGCATTTGATACTGCAAGCTGCTCTGCTCGCTCTCGCTCTCTCGCTCTCTCTGCTTGCCTCGTTACAGCTGCTGCAGCTGCTGCTGCTGCCCTCGCTACTGCTGATTGTCAGATTAATACTACCGTTGGCGCGAGCAACCAGCACAAGCAAAGCACAGCAAAGCACAGCTAAAGCACGCAATAGCACCGCACACGAAATTTATCGCGGCCCCGCCGGCCTGTTGCCATTTCGAGTTGTAGCGAAATACTCCACACCGATTGGAACGGACAGTCATGATCTATCTATAATATCTATCTATCCTACATGTTGCGTTCAGTCTACTTGTAGTTCCTCACCTACCGTTACGATATGTTGTGCAGGATCTGCACAGTACAGATCCAACCCAAGAAACATGCCCTAGATCATGCAGATTATACGGGCCCCACCCGGCAACATGAGCTAGATCATACTTTTAATACAAGACCGGGAACACATCGCCTTGGAAGGTCTACTGCTTATAGATCATGAAGTGGGAATCGACGATCTGTGTCCGAAGCGCGTGAAGTACTTCTCCAGCCCGTCTGTTTCTTGTTTTTCGTATCATACCCCCGCAGCGTATTGAGAGGCACAACGATCGTCGGAAACGCTTATAAGCTGAGGGGTGAGGGGGGTGCACGTACAAAACCACGCACGCGTGATCATTCGATGGAGCAAGCCAGAATACCAAAAAAAAAGTACTCTCATAAGAAAGACGTATGAATTTCGCGGTGAGGCGTAAGTCATTTCTAAAAGGTTGCAACGCGCGTAGGGCGCGGGGTCAACCCGTGTTAAAAAAGCAAGCGAGCCATCAGGTCAGCGGTAACGCCTCCTTAAAAATGCCACCAAAACCTTACCATGTGCCACCGAAACCACCACTACATCAGTTACCATCCCCACAGCAGAAGTCATACGGGGTTTAGGTCGTTAACATGCAAGTCTTCATCCCCCCGTTCACTAGGCCTTACCCTCTCCGCACAGAACATTTGCTGGGGCACATGGTCAAACGACAAAGGCAAGCGATAAATGAGTCCACCTCCACCCCCCCCACCCTTCCTCTAGACCCTTGCCCCAGGGGAGCGCACGCAGCAATGGCACTGTTGTACGTGATCACGTCGCCGACTTCGAACAACCCAGCGCCTCCGCCCCCCGCCTGCCCTCCCCCTTCCCCGTCTCCCGGCCTATCCCTGCCCCCGGCCCGCCTGAGCGCTTCTCGATTCTGGTCAATGACTTTCCAAACGCGCCGTCCCGCTGCCCCCCCAGACGCAATATGTTGATTGCGCTATTAGTATCGCGTAACCAGCATACTGGCCCCAACTCCCGGGCTTCCTATGGTCGGCGAGCGACTTGGGAGGCCATCGGCCCAGCTGTGGGGGGCCTGACTTTCCGTCCAGCGCCGCACGCCAGCACCAGCACCACCTCTCCCCGCCGCCGCTTAGTGCTGTAGCCACCACCGGGAGGAGAGTGGGGCAAAGCTTGTGTTCTAACGCTGGGAGTTCGGACGGCGGGAGGGCGGCGCGGTGGGGGGGCGGGGGCGCGGACGGTAGGATTAGAGACGCGAGTGACATAGTCGCGGGGGTCCCTCCCCAGGGTGGGAGGGCGTGTACTCATGTCATTTGCATTTGGCCGTAGTCGTATTACCATTTAGACGGAGGGGGTTTGGCGGACGGAGGAATAGTGGCGTCAACTGGCGGCAGTCCCAGCGGTGGGGCAGAGGGCGGGTGGAGCCTTTGGCGGTGGTGGGAGGGGCATTCTTCAGTGTCTTGTTATCATACGACTATACATATCTGCCTGGGAGACATGTTTCCTGAGATCATTCCCCAGTTATGATGTTTCGGTCATTTAACTTAACCACGTTGAAACAAACATGTTTCGTCACATATACCACTCCCCAGATTGACTCAAGCGGGGGCGGAGAGAGGAGGCAACGACCCTCCTCAACCCTCTCCCCCCCTCTCCCCCTAACGCCCCCCTTCGCGCTTGTGGTGCAAGCAATGTCCGCCTGGTTGGTAAAAACCCAACGTGCTCCGTCCCGGCAGTGTAGGGATGCGAGGGTCTATGGTCATACGACCACGGCCGTGCACGACATGAGTACACCCCCCCCCCCCCCAACCTCCTCCCTCCCCCCTTCCTCCCCCCTCCCCGTCCCCTCCCAAGACTAAGCTAAGGCACACACGCACCAGCCAGCGCCGTGTTAAAGGCGACGGTCTCCGGGGTGACGCCGAGGCCGCCCATCTTCTTCAGCACCCCTAGAGCCGACTCCCATCTCCCCGCTCTAGAGCACGCCGACAGCGCCGCTAGAAACGACGACTGATCCAGACAAGCAGAAACGCCTCCCGCATCCAAACCCCGGGGACGCTTCCCTCCCTCCCCGCCCAAACCCCGGGGACGTTTCCCGCTCTCCCCTTCCAAATCTCGAGAGCTTTTCCCACTCTCTGCCCCCGCATCCAGACTAGCGGAAAAGCCTGCTTCCAGACCCCGGGAATGTTTCCCACTCTCCCCTCCCCCTTCCCCCTCTTCTTTAGGCCCTCCGGCTTTCCGTCGTTTCTCTCGGAGCCCCTGCGGCGTTTTGCGCCCCGTAGGGGTCGCTGTCATCCCCGGGGTGGCGGCGGGGTCGAAAACCGCCGCCACCGCCGCTGCCGTTGTCGTCGCGACAGCGGCGCAGGTGTCGTCAAGCCACGCGAGCGCCTCGTCCACCCTCCCCGCTTTCCCCATGGCCTTGATAATCGCGGTGTTGCACACCGCGGGGGGCGGGAAAGAACCGGACATAGCCGCTGTTGTTGATGATGATGATGATGTCGCTGCTGCTTGCTGCCGCCATTGCAGAGCGAGGTCCCGAGCTTCGGCCCACTTCCCCGAACGACTGTAGGCAATGATCGCCTGCCAGTAGGTTGCAGGTGGTGATGATGGTGATGGCGGATGCGGTTGGGGTTGGGGTGGGGGTGGGTAAGGTTTTATGGACTATTTTTTCACTTTTGGCATTCGAAGATGGAGAAAAAACAAACATACGCCAGTCCGTCCGCCCGGTGGTGGCATGCATCCCCAAGGCCAACTGCATAATTTGACGTTTCCCACCGCAAACATAAACTCCCACCGCGAACATAAACCCAACCCAAATTCCAAGCAAATTTCCCAATGACCTGCGGGCGCGCTCATTTGTGTGGTTGCCTTAGCCGTTTGACCATTGACCACGCATCCCTTTCGAGGCGGACGGAGCACCGTCGCTACTCCTGCTAGAGACACCTCCAACATTTGGGCGTTCAGTACGTTTTTTTTCTTTCCATTTACTACGTATATTTTGTTTCCCTACCTTGTCCCGAAGACATGGGGTGTAGTTCCACAGGGGTTGCGCACATACCACTCCATCATTATCAACATCCTGCTCGTTATCATTATCACCATTATCATCATTAACGTCATCCTCATCACCATCATCAACATCAACATGATCATCATCGTCATCATCATCATCATCATCATCACCATCACCATCACCATCACCATCAGCATCACCATCATCAGCATCAGCATCACTATCATCATCATCATCATCATCATCATAATAATAATAATCATCACCATCATCATCACCATCACCATCACCATCATAATCATCCTCGTCATCGTCATCATCATCATCACCATCACCATCATCATCATCATCAACATCAACATCATCATCACTATCACCATCACCATCATCATCGTCATTAACATCACCATCATCAGTATCATCATAATAATCCTCATCACCATCATCATCACCATCATCGTTATCACCATCATCATCATCGTACACCAACATACATCATTCCGTTTGTAGAAATAAATATTAAGTCTAGGACGTCCGTTTCGCACCTCTCTGAACATGCGACTGTCGGGGGAAAACCCTAGCCCGACCGCCTGGTCCAAGAAGTGCAGCGCCCCCTCACTGTCCCCGGCCTTCGAGCACGCCTCCGTCGCGGCCGAGAGCATCTCCAGGTCCGGCAACAGGTTGGCCTCTCGCACGGCAGACATTGTCTGCAGTGGAGACAGTGGCGGTGGTGGTGGCGGTGGCGGTGTTGGTGTTGGGGTGTTGGTGTTGGTATTAGTGTTGGCGTCGGTGTTTGGTGGTAGCGGTGGTGGTGGTGGTAGTGGGGGTAGTGTTGGTGTTGGTGTCGGTGTTGGTGTTTGGTGTTGGTGGTAGCGGTGGTGATGGTGTTGGTGTTGGTGTTTGGTGGTAGCGGTGGTGGTGGTGTTGGTGTTGGTGTTTGGTGGTAGCGGTGGTGGTGGTGGTGGTGGTAGTGGTGGTAGCGGTGGTAGTGGTAGTAGTGTTGGTGGCGGCGGCGAAAACCGGGAGAGGAAGCAGCGCGACGGTAGCGGCAACGGCGGCGGCAGTACGAAGAAATAACAAAACAGTGAAATACAAATGAGCCGAACGCAGGGACGGGGTGCCGTCCACTGCGACACAAAACCTATCGACAAAAAAAAAACTGAAAAGAGGGGTAGGGCACCCATCCATTTGCGACGCACACGGCGACGCCTGCTATACTATGTTAGGGGTAGAGCATGGTTTTGGCCAAAAACAAAATCATGAGTTCCGGGCTTCCTTAACCCAGAAACTCTACCCAATAAGCCACATGCCTTAAAAGGCACGCCTTTTCGTTGCAACACCATCCGTGTTTTACATGTTATTTATTCGTTGCATAACCTATTACTACGGGGGACCATAGTAAACACTAGTGAATAGGACCTACGGTACCCACGAAACCCCAATATATTTCCCTATTTTTACTACCAATATTTGGTCCTATGTACTGTGTCCCTCTGCAATAGGCCATCGGGTACGAGTAGCACCTTCGGTTTTCGCTCAAAATCGGTGTTTGTGTGGCCTATGACAGCATGCGTCAGTCACGCACCTGCCAGTAGAGCAGCTCAACGAGCCAAGGGGGGCTCGCACAGTAACGGGCGACACACGCCTCACTCTGACTAGCAGGGAAACCCACAAACGAAACCATGAAGTAAGGGTGAGGTACGAAAAACGCGAGAGTGTACGGTACATCAAGCGCGGTAGCACTATACATACGCGAGAGTCCGCAAAAAAGACAAAACACGCAAACACTACAAAAAAATCAGGAGTCTATCCACCCGTTAGGCTCTATAGGCGTGTACCCTACGCACTTGTAGCGAGGGAAAAACGCAGGCTGCTCGTGGAGGGTGAGCGGAGGCCGATCGCCCCCCGTCAACACTGCTGCAAGGAGGCAGCCACAACACATCTTGGCTCCGATTTGATGTGACAAAACTTACATAAAATCAGAAACAACAGCAGCGACAACAGTAACATTAGCAGCAGCAGTGTCAACATCGTTGACATCAACAGCAGCAACGAAACAGAAATAAAAAATAACACCAACAACAAATAACGACACCACCACCACCACTACCATCATCGCCACTGCCATCAGAGTCAACACCGCCACCACCATTACAACCAACACCACCAACACCACCGCCGCTATCACCGCCGCTAACCCCACCATCACCACCACCCCCCCCACACACCACCAAACAACCATAACACCGGGGGGGGGGGGGGGCAGCACCAGTCACATCAAGCCCTCCTAACGCCCGAGCGAGAAAAATTCCACGTCGTGCCGGGGGCTAACTAACACCTGCGTGCAACGCCACGGGCTAAACGCCGCCCGCTAAATGTCGCGGCCTAAAAACACCCGCAGCGAAAATTACACAAAAGGCTGACGCTCCCACCCGGCAAGGACAACCAACCTGCACGGTGAAGAGGGCCTGTCCCCGTGGTCTCTCGGCGGTGTAGCCCTTCATCACGGCCTGGACGCGTGCGCGCACGGAGGGGAGGGTTGGGAAAAAAGGCAACACGGGAGACGCGCGGCCTTCTTGGAGACGGCAACAGCATGGTAGGCAGGGCACCCACCCTCTCGCCAGGTGGTGTGTGGTATGTTTCGTGAGGCCATGCTGTTCATCTCTTAACATCATTTAGACCCATGCAAGGGCGGCCAAACAAAACAGGGCTCTTCACCGATCATGACCCGACCCGCGGGTCAGGTCAACAAATACTTTGCAATCCCACGGGTCGGGTCGGGTCAGGGGATTTCCAGACTCTCACAGGCCGAGTCTGGTCGGATCGCCCTTACCCGACCCGACCCGGCCCGACCCGTGAACAGCGCCGAAAAACAAACAACGAGTGCGATATTATGAAGCGACTACTGTAGGAAAGAGCGTGCGGAGGTACAAATAATCGTCATGCTGAGCGCGTGTGGTACAGCTCCATAAACTGCAGTCCGTACACACGCCCTAACCTACCCTACTTTACCCTACCCTACCGTAACCTACCCTACCGTAACCTACCCTACTCTGCCCTACCCTACCCTACCCTATCCTACCCTACCCTACCCTACCCCTACCCTACCCTACCCTACCCCTACCCTACCCTACTCTACCCTACCCTACCCTACCCTAACCTACCCTACCCCGGCAGCTCGGGCTGCTTGCTTCGCGTGGCCGGCCGGTACTGCAAATCGTCACTCATACCCGACATGCTTTCCTCTATGAAACCCCCAAAAGGGGCTAACACAGCACGCGACACCACTTATTTAACGCCTTCGGAAAAACCGAAACCCCGATTTGGGGACAAACTACTTGAAAAAGAGACTCGGTATAACTTGTGCAGTAGAAAAAAAAGCCCCGGATTAAATTACTACGTACGTCGATGACGAGGATAAACTCTTCGTTTGGGTCAGGATCGTAACTGTTACGTATGCCGATGTCGAGAGGCAGGGGTGTGACCTGGGTACTATAATACAGTGCACAGATCTTGAAATAAAAAAACGAGTTTTCTTATGTTTTGTGGGAAAAATCGAGCCCTATTTGTTTTTTCCTAACTCCCAACTTTTCAAGTGCTTTCGCGTACGTAACCGTACGTAGTCGGGGGGGCGAACAACGCGAGTGGCGGACACAAGGGTGTCTCAGCACGCATGTTTTCGAGGACCTCCAAGCCGGCATATTTCGAAACTTCGATATTTCGACATTGTGTATCGAACTTTTTTTGGTGCGGTATCTTAACTAACACCAGCTCATTTTGATAATAGCGCAAAAGCGCCTCACCTTGTACGCTTCGATGGGCGGCTGCAAACCCGCGGATATCATGAGGCTCAGGACTTCCAAGCCAGCGTCCGGCCGAGAGCACAAGACGCACACTTGGAGCGCCAGCTCGAACGCGATGCGAGGGGGGGGGGGGCGCCTCTCGCCACCGCCACCACCTCCTCCACCGACACCAACACCGCCAGCGCTCGCCGTAGACGTTGAAGTTGAAGTTGAGGTTGAAGTTGAAGTTAGTTTGTTCTTCTTGTCGTGCCCAGCCCCCGCGGCACCACCAGCACTGCCGTCGGAGGCGGGGGTCGGTTGGCGATCGCCCCCCCCGCCGTTGCTTTCTTCTGCTTCTCCTCCGCAAGCCCGTCGGATAAGGCCGACCACGCGCAACCAGCCCTGATTTCGTTTTGAAGAGGGGCGCCGCGCGCAGGCAGACAGACAGACAGTCATACCACCAGGAAGAAGCAATTCAAGAGGGAATATTGTGGCTGTTTCGCACGGCCTGTGTATATACTGCTGCTGAATATACCAGTTAATACGCTATATGGGAGACCGCGATTTCACCCCGTGACTGACCGCCCCTGCACTAAAACCAGTAGAATAAAGGCCAACAAAGGCCTCGACTGACCGCCCAAAAAGGCTGGCCTCTTATCTCATACTTGATTCTCCCGTCACCATCATGTGCTTTCTCAGAAGAACCGATATCTTCCTATCGTCTACAAGTATTACCACCTATGATATGTATACCAGCACAATCAAAGTTCATGATGCCACTTTTCGGACATTATATGGTACGTCCTGGGGGGACAGTTTGTGACACTGGGGTTGTTTTGCCGGCACATGTTTTCCTGATTTTTTGTGTCCACCTGCCACTACTGCTGCAACACTTCAGTGCTGCTACTACTGTTGCACCTGCGGCAAAAACCCTGACACCACAGTAGTATGTACTTGTGCAAGGGCAGGGTACGGACTCGTGTGCCATGACACTGCTGTATTTGCTGTACTACTGTAGCTCGGTAGTAAGAAGACAGAGATGGTAGCAGCAGCGGCAGCGGCAGCGGCAGCGGAAGCGGAAGCGGTGCCAATACGTTGAGCCGCGAACTTCAGCAACGATTCCAGTACGGTTGCACCGTAGACACGAGCGGGTCAAAGCGCAAACAGAACACGAGCAAACCCCGTCGCATCTGCCGGCAGACCTGCTGGGTGCATTAACCGGTATTTTATAACCTCTGATATGACGCCTCGTGTGCGTGTGTTCGGATGCTCGGTGGCCAGGTCTTGGCGCGAGCGCAAGTCGCCTTTACCGCAGAGAGTGGGGGGGCGTTTCCCGAGAGATATGGATCGAACACCTCCAGCCGTTGTAAGATACATACGCGCCGGCGTCGAAGATTCGTGTTCTGCCAATCAACTTGATACCAAGTCTGAGTCTGCTCTATCTGATATGCCGAATCGGCTGTGCGAACAGCAGTGTTGACAGTACGTATGATACCTGGTACGTATTTCATACAACAGGAGAGGTAGCAGCTCTACTACGAGAAGTCACGCTGTTTCATTGGCAGGTGTTCCTACTATACAGCAGTACCAGTATACTGGTACTCGTACCTAAGGCAGTTCAGTATACTGCCAAAGGAGCATAAGTCGTATCATGCTGGCTGTCCAATGTCTATCGTACTACTGTACATATTCTTGGCAAAAGTCAGTGGAGTTTCCGCACCTGCTGTGCACCCCCTGATGCACGAGTAGGCAACGCCCCGCCCCTCCCGTCCGTAGCCCCTTGCGCCGCCGCCATCGCATCCCCCACAGCCACGCCTACCCCCGATTTAGAAACCTTCTTATCACCCAGCTGCGCCATCGTGCTTGCGAGGGTCGCCCTTATCGCTCCCACAAGCGCAGCGTCATCGCCACTCTGCTCCTCCTCCTCCTCCTCCTGGGCGAGGGCGTTCGAGCCCGCAGCCCCCCCGAGCGAGCTCGCCACCCCGACCGCATGCCCCGGCGGCCTCGAAATAGCAGTGACCCCAGAAAAGTCAGGAAGCACTCTCCCTCGCTTCAACCCCCCGCCTGACCCCCTACCGCCGGCGCCTCGAGGGTACCCTCGGGTGGTAGTGGTAGTGGTAGGCGTGTTACGGCTGCTGCTGCTGAAGCCGCTTTGAGAGCGTTGCGACTGGGAGGTCGCCGCATTGCCGAAGGAGGAAGCAACGTCAACTTGGGTCGGGCCGCCGGGCTGGACTGCCGCACCGGAGGGCCTTCGTACAGCGGCCGCAGGTGTTGTTGCAGCCAGGCCGCTGTTGTCCACGCCGCTAGATGGCATATTTCCGGAGGGGGGAGAAGCAGCAGCGGCGGCAGCGGCGGCAGCGGCGGCGGCAGCAGCAGCAGCGGTAGCAGCTTGGCGATCCTTGGCCTGTTGACGTCTCTCGCGAACAAGCTTTCGAGCATTGTCGAGGGCCAGCCGCGCGGAGGCAGGGGCCTTCTTTACAGCAGCGGGGGAGGATGTTGCCGGCTGAATCTCATCTGCCCCGTAATCGACGGTACGTTCAAGCGGTAGAGGCTGCACTTCTCCGACGCTGTCAGCAGCACCAGCAGCACTAGCAGCACCAGCAGCACCGTCTGCTGCTGCTAGCGAGGTTGACATGATTCGTCGTAGTCGAGAAACAGGCACTCCTGAAGAGGTTGCAGTCAGAATCCGCGATGACGAGGGTCGCAAGGGAATCACACCGCAGCTTCCACGTAGGGAAGCGGCAGAAGGAAACGCGGGGACGAATGAAGCGACATGGATTCCATGTCCACTGGTGCAGCTGCTCCCGTAGTCACCAATGCTGGCTGAGAACACCATCCTCGATCTGTTGCTGTTGCCTCTGGAGAACATGAACAATGAGGATTTCTCTTTCATCCTTTATTCATCCTCATTGAACATGAACGTCGAACTTCACTTTGGGTTTCTACAAGATTTAGAAGGCGTTTTACTCAGGGATCGTCTACAACGTTGTTTTTCTCAGCTCGCCCGCAGCGGCCAGCGGCAGCACAGTCCAGGCTCGAGCTGCCCAGTACCAGAGGGACCGATCAGGTGGAGAGAGGGACCCGCCATGGCGATGGAACGCTACCGAAGGGAGATGGAAACCATCGAGAGAGAAAGGATCAACTTCTTGAACAAGATCGATCTGGTTCAGCCTTCTTTTGAGGAACAGCACCAGCTCGAGGTGCGGCGTTACGGGTATTGCAGCACAGCAGAGTACGAAGCAGCAGTTGAGCCCAAACGATTGATACACACGCTGATAGCGCGGCCACCGAACTTGACTACGACGCACCGCGCGAGTCCATACTATTCGGAGTTCGTCGTACATTCCGCATGTCTTCGTTCCGAAAGGAAGGTAAACACAGCAAAGCAGCAGCACAGCGTCTCGCCCGCCTGCCTTGCGTGAAACGTTGTCAGTTCAAACGTGCAAGCAAGTAGGTTTACGAGTAGGCACAAGAGAGAGGGCGCCTATATGTAAGGGCCCGGCGTACAACGTTGCTGTTGTTTTGGCACCGTTGTCTGATTTGTTCCCTGGGTTCGAGCGTTGCTCGATATATACCGATTCAAACAATCGGACGGCACTTCGGTACACTTTAGCTTTTTCTCACCATGTTTTCAAAGTTTGACTTTTTGACCGTTTGCTATTTTGTGTTTTCCTTCAAGACTCCTCTCTTTCATTATCATGTTGCATCTTGCAGAGTGCACCGCCTGCACCCAGGGTGCTCCTTACGAGCAGCCTGTGCTCCCGCCCCAGGTACGGTATGACATGGGCGTGCGTTATGTGCAGGCTGTGTGTGGCCAATTTCATCCTTGCCCGTCGACCTAGACCAAGCCAACCCCAGACACAACCCTAACCCTAACCCGAACCCGAATCCCAAGTCCTTGTGGAGCACGAGGTCAGCAGGGGCAGCCACGCGGGTCCGCCGCGTGTTTTGATGGCGTTTTTCCCAAAAAAAACATGCGGCCCAGAAGGCCAGCCTCACCCATTAAAACCGGCACCCTGCACAAAAACTTTTGCAGGTGCAACCTGCACATAGTACGCGTCGTATGACATGATATGTGGTATGTGGTACCCGGCATTTGTTATTTGGCGGCACAGCAAGAAGTACATGTAGTATATGATACCAGGTACCTCGGTGCGTGTGTGTTCTTCTTCACACAAAATATTACCAGTACGTGAACCCATCGACACCCCAGCAAATCTGTGTCCGGCTGATTCTTCACCCTGCTCGTCGTACGTATAAACTACCTGGTACAGCAGTAAAAATAATAGTGGCATAGCGGTTCTGCGGACACAAGCTCATCACGTATATAATACCGGTATACCAGGTATACGAGACAGAAATAATATATGCATGCATGGACATCGCGCAAAGGAGATTTGACGGCTAGAGTCTAGTTCTCTTTTACGCTGCTGGATTGCTAGCAGCGTAGGTCGTGCCTGTCGTTTATGGCAATGCATTGTCTGCTCTGTTTACTGTATTGCAGCGTATAATAGTATCCCTGTGTCGTAGTATTTGTGACCACATAGTTGTTATTTCTCTACGTAGGATGAAGAATCGGCACAGATACTGGGTGTTCTGGATGTCGACGGGTAGAAAGGACGGTTTAATGTAAAGAACACACACACATGTACAAGGCGCTTCGCTCCGCCGCGCGCTCGCTCACAAAGGAAGAACACAACATGCGACGTAAAGCGGGGCAGAGAGGTCCACGATCAGATTGCACATGGATGCAAACTGACGACTTGCACATGACAAGAGCTCCTACTCGTACGAGTACGAAAACACTTCAGTGCTGTTCCGTTCGTATAATATGGAAGCTTTTAGGAATATTAAAAAAAAATCGGAATAGCCCCGTTCATAGAATACGCCTTATCAGGACTCTACAAACCAATGGGAAAACACCGTCTGGAAAGGAAGGCCTGCAGTTGTGGTCGAGACCTCAACCCACAGCCCTCCATCGAGAGCCTGGACAAGTTGGCTGCAAAGAGTGTGGTGAGTAGAGTGGAGCTTCGAGGTTTCGTTTGTTTGTGCGCCCATTTCAGTATGTGGTCGCAGTGTAAATTTGTCCAAGTCAGGATTCGCCGCGAAATGCACCAAGAACTGCCCGGGTAGATCCGAGCGTGTCCACATCCGAGCTTGTCGATAGCCGCCGCAGAGCTTGGCGGGTTCTGCATGCCTATGGCGCATATCAGTGGTTGTCTTGTTTGTATGTAAGCAGTACACTCCACCAGACGTCAGTGTTGAAGTGCAGTAGCTGTGGCTACAGCTTAGAACAACAAAAAACACATACCTCGCACACGTCGATGCTGCTCTGGTTTGCCAGCGCAGCACTACTGCTACTACTGTAGTCATTACCTGGTATCATACAAGATATCCAACCTGATGGGCAATGTTCGATATCCAAGCTGTACGATAATACCCACCGGGTACTGCTGCTGTGCCAGTATGATGCCCGCCTTATCACAGACGATGCAAGTCGGCGACAGAGCCGACCGCTAATAGCGTAGTTGTGGCGACGACGGAACCAAACCTCAATTTCATACGTACCTGCTCTTCTGCGTATCAATTGCTCGAGAATTGACGTACAGCAGTGTCGAAACTTGACGTAGAATCATGCTTGTATATATACTTCTACTGCTGTAGAAGACGTAGAAAGGCCAAGGAAGCGTCGTGACGCCACGAGTCTAGATAGGGTGGTGTAAAAGTGTATTCACAGCAGCAGGATGTAACCACAGGTACCAGATAAACTGCGCTTGGCATGCATGTGCATATCCTGTGAACGTTCTGCTGTTCGCAGCATATCATAGTTTGCTGTGTACCTGGTAGAAAACAGTAGTACCCTACAGTACGAGTTAATTAAGTTTTCTCTTACAGATAAAAAAATATCGCCCGAGCGTGCACGTGTTGTGCGCGTACAGTGGGGCAGCAGTCTCTTATACATACACATACATGTAAATAACTTGTGGCAAACTGCGTACAGTAGTAGAAGTAGGGTTATGATATGCAAATACTGGTCATATCGGGTATCGTTGGCGTCTGCAACAAAATATATAGGATACAGAAGTGTATGGAACCGTTCGTTCTCCTATAGAGCAGCCAGAGGTGGATCAATCTCACTATGTACTCCAAGGTAGTACAGCAGTACGTACATCAGTAAAATCTCACTATGTACTACGTACGGTAGTACAGCAGTACGTACAGCAGTAGAATCTCACTATGTACTACGGTAGTACAGCAGATGCGTTGGTACATCGCTCGCTCACAAAGGAAGAACACAACATGCGACGTAAAGCGGGGCAGAGAGGTCCACGATCAGATTGTACATGGATGCAAACTGACGACTTGCACATGACAAGAGCTCCTACTCGTACGAGTACGAAAACACTTGTTTTCGTAGGCCGGGCAAATTTTGATGTCTTCATTAGTGCCTCGGGCCTCGGGGTAGGTTTCGGAACAGAAAAAGAAAAAAAGCCAGAGCCTTGTGTGGGTTTTCCCCATCACAAAGGGGAAAACTTAAACCTGTTTTGGATTCTGGATTCCGATCCCATAATATTCGGCCTGTTTTTGTTATTTTTTTTAAAAATATGATTTTCGTCGTTGTTTTCTCGTCGTCGTAAAGCTCGGGAGTTTTTCTACCCAACGGCATCCAGCACACCACACCATGTCAGGATCCGTGACGGCTGTACTACTGTATATATAGTGACTACAGATAACTACAGCAGTAGCAGCTGTCGCTACGTACTGCTGTAGTTGGCTGAAGTCGCGCGGCAGGATATTTGTACTGTAACTGTCGTCAAATTGATGTTTGCGTTGGATCTCGGCTGTTCGGCCGGTCGGTCGGTCGGTCGGTTATTTTGGTCGGTCGGTCGGTCGGTCGGTCGGTCGCTTCAGCGATGTCAAACGGGGTCCCTGTTTTTCTATTTTTTGGCGCCGTGTAAATAAATACCTGGTATGACTGATACTGCTGTACCTGGTATGAATATGTATGTACCAGTACCGTTTATGTATGCATGCCTCGTTGAGCTGTTGAGTCATTGCGTCAACGACTTCCGCTCACACCCACACCAACCAACGCACCGCGTATTAGGGTTTCTAACTTCTTTTTTGTGTCACTTTTGCCTTTGTCGCGCATCATACATACACCATGCATCGTGCATCATCATGCGTCGTGAATTCTCGTGCATGATGCATCAGTGGGGCCGCCGCTACCAGGAGGAAGAACTGTCCTCGCTGCGGTCGGAGCTCGACAAGGTTCTAGCAGAGGTGGAGGCGGAAACGAAGCTGCTTGGGGACCGGGAAGAGGTGATCCGAGGCATCCGGGAGGAGCAACGGCAGGTGCGTGTGGGTGCTGCATTAATTGTGCTGCGTCTAATTCTGCCTTACTATTAATAAGCGTTTATGAACGTTTCGATACATTCAGTACTGTATTTAGGGCCGCGATTATATCGAAGCAAGTTTTGTCGAATTTTTCCACTGTTTTGTTCTTGATTTCCAACTGAAAATTTCAGGACAAAAAAAATGAAAATTTTGAAAAAATTTAGCTGTCCAATTTTTTTGGCACCCCGTTACGTACAGCACGGCCACACAAAGCAGCAGCCCGGCCTGCTCGGGGTGAAGGGACTTTGTCCGAAATTCAACGTAGTAAGGAGTTGCACGAGACGCCCGCATCATGCACGATGAGACTTGTACTTTTACGGGGGGCCATAGTAAAGAGGATCTACGATACACTCAAAAACCTACCTGGTACTATATATTTACCTATTTTTACTAACACTAGTTGGTCCTATTTACTACCAGGTACCAGGTATGTATCCCCCGTAATGGACTACGTACTGCTGTTTGTTTTTGCACACCCTTCGGATACAGGAGGTAGGCAAAACGATCGCGTTTCTCGCTGTATAGGTCACTACACCTAGACTCCAAAAGGTTGCTTGTATACCCTTGTGTTGGGGTTGTAATTGTAACCCTTGCCTTGTGTAGGGTTTTGTAGGGCTGTTACCCTTGTTTGGGGTTGTAAAGCCCCTTGTGCAGGGTCGTAACCCCTTGTTTTTTCTTGTTTTAAGGTGTACCATGGGCCTCAGTTGTGATGTGTATCGAGTCTGCTGTTTTGAATTACGGGGGACCATAGTAAATAGGACCTACGGCACACAAAAAAAAACTATATATTTACCTATTTTTACTAACAATATTTGGTCCTGTTTACATGGTCCCCCGTGATAGTTTATTTTATTAATTTCCCTGGAGGTATTCTTCTACTCCAGAGTTTTTTGGAGCCTGTCCTGTTACCACGGACTATCATTTTGGCGATGACCTATACGGAGTAGCGCGAGTTGCATCTCGCGTTGGTGTGGTTCAGCTGTCCAACCGAACGGGCTCAGTCTTAGAGTGGAGGTTGGGGTTGGGTTTGGAAGCGGGGGGGGAGGGAACAAAGTTAGCGAATTTTTTAGTAAAACAAATTATCGAGCACCTCCGGACATATTTGAGTATCCAACTCTCTCTCTCCATTTGGCCACAACCGCACGCCCAGTCCACAACCCCTCCCGATTTTTAGCCACCGGCCCTAATGTTCTTACACTACGACCATGCAATGAAAATGAAGTGCCCCCTCCCGTCCCTCCCCTCGCCGATAACTGCCCCCCCCCCCTAAAACCTTATCCCGACCCCACCACATGTCCCGTTTTTTTTTGCAAAACTCCCACCGCACGATGGCGCCACCCCATCAGGACCGGATAAAAATCCAGACGCTGCTCGCCTTGTCCCAGCCCATCACGCCGGACATCACTGTCGTCTTCCGGTCCTTGGCGCCGAACGCCCCAGGCCCCCGCCCCCGCGCCCCTCTCCCGCCTCCAATAAGACGCCGCCCCTCGAAGGCCCTGACGCGTCTCCGAGAATCATCATCGTCTTCGTCGCCGCCGCCGCTGTCGCAGAACGAGGTTGTGGCGGGTCGGGCGGGTGATGAGACGAGGGCACCGTGGCCGTTGACCGGTAGGCCTGGCAGCGGGAGCGATCAGGAGGGTTTCGCGGGGGACGAAAATAGCGTTGACGGTGGTGGTGGTGGTGTCGGAAGGCAATGGCATCGTGGTGATGGTAGTGGTGGTGGTGGCGGCGGCGGGGGTGGTAGTGGTGGCGGTGGGGTCACGGGTAGCAGTGAGACGAACGATACGGCCAGGAGCGATAGGAACCGACACGGGTACCACGCCGGTGAAGGCCTCAGAGGGCGGAGGGTACAGGAGCGAGCGGCGGCGGGGCGGGGGCGGGGGGGGCGGTGGACCTCCTCTGACACAGAAAGAGATGACCCGCATCACGAAGAAGGTTATATTGAGGCAGACGCGCGAGGGCAGCCGCCGATAGCCCCTGCGGTAGGCCGTCCGGGACAGGGAGGGTCCCGACATGGCGAACCGGCGCGAGGGTTTCGGGGAGATGCAGATGCTCGTCGGGGGGGACGAGGGGGGTACCGTCCCCGGGAGGATCGCGCCGTCGAAGGCCGGGAGTCTGGGGTCCGGGGAAGGAAGGATCGGGGGGCTAGCAGGGTACGCTGCACGCGCGGGTACCAGGAGCACCTGGAGAGGCGCTTGGAGCTGACCCAGGTATGTGGCTTAGGCTCCGGTCGTGAAGGGTCGTGGGTTTCTATCATAGCTGGCTTTATGGCTGTGGACATATTTTTTGGGGCGCGGTGGCGGGCGAGACCAGCAACCCTCCCCCCCCGCATCAATCTATCCGGTCGCTCACCCCCTCCCCGCTGCCCATGGTACGGAATGGTACAGTACAGTATCGTACAGTACGGTACAGTATCGTACAGTATGGTACACAGTATGGCACAGTACGGTATGGTTTAGTATGATATGGTACGGCCCGGTACGGTACGGTATGGTATGGTATGGTATGGTACAAACCATATACCCCTATTTCCAGAGCCTCCCCCTCCCCTCCCGTATCGGTCTAATCGGTCGCCTACCCCCTCCCCGCCGCGCACGGTACGGTATGGTATGGTACGATACGGTATGGTACTGCACGGTACGGTACCAAACACGGCCCGATCATTTCCAGAGGCACTTGAGGGACATCTACCTCCTCGGGCGGTCGTACGGGGAGACGCTCGAGCGGGACGGGCAGGAGCGGGAGATCCAGGTGAAGGTGCAGAAGGAGAACATCGCCGTCGTTGCGGAAAGCCTCCGTCGAAGGTGAGGAACTCCCATTGGATGCGGCCCTGGGGGGTACTCATGTCGTGCACGGCCGTAGTCGTATGACCATAGACCCTTGCGTCCCTACAATGCCGGGACGGAGCACGTCGGGGTTTTCACCGACCAGGCAGACATTGCTTGCACCAAGCGCGAAGCGAAACGTGATGTGTTCGGCGAGTCGTATGGAGGGTGAGCTGCATCCTATTAACACTATGAACCGCTTGTGAGGCGGACTTGCATATGGATGACAGTTTCAATGAGTTAATTTAATTTCCGGTGTGGCCTCTTCCAGAGAAGGCAATGGGAGTACTATGTATCTGCCTCATGGGTGTCTTACCATAAACACTACGTGCTACGATCATCCCCCTTGTAAGGGGTAAAGGTTATTCACCCCGCACAAATCATCTTCGAATCTCGATCGCCAGCGGTGATCGACCGCCCCCAAAAAAAAAAAAAAACGGTACCCTGGTGGTCTAGCTCATGTAGTGAGCGGCATATTTTACAGTATCGTTGCCAACCAACGCCATCCCAACCTATATATAATATAGGCGGGGGACCCTAATTGCACACCGGGTCTACAAATTTAACTCTGTGCACCCTTTAGTATATGCTGATTTTGGTGTGTTTTGCTCCTTCACTTTGGCCATTATGGTGGAAACCCTCAATTTTGGTGGATTAGGTCGGGGTGAGTTTAAGGTACCAGGTGGGTCCTGCAGGCGTTTCATGATATGCTTCGTACCCAGGTTCAGTCTGGAGGAGTCAGGTCCGGGTGGGATTAGGGGTCAGAGTGCCAAGAGGGAGCAAGGTGGAGGTCTGTAGGGCATAATTTGTCCACCCGGTGTGCAATTAGGGTGTGCAATTAGAACTCGTCGTATATAAGATGCGGTCAACCCGTGACAATGGGGTAGACAGAAGTGTGTAAAAATAAACAATCGAAGGTGCGGGACAAAAAGAGGACTATAACAAAACACGCCACACTCCTAAAGTCGTCATGGAAAACAAAAAACAAAGAAAAACGGTGGGGTTGGGGATTTGTTTCGGTACGGCTTCATAAAAAGTGTACCTGGTATATTTTATCGTATATTTTGCACTTGGGCTTTTTACTTTGCATAGCCCCTCTGTCTGGAGCTCAACATAAAACGGAGTGTGTGAACTTTTTGTTTCTATCTTTCTGTACCTGATATACCTGGTGTGTTCTGTACCGGTATATACCACAGTATGTACTTGGCCGAAAGTTGTATAGTCTACCAGGCATGGTTGATAAAATAACACACATTCTTTGGTACAGTTATGTGCTGATACAAATTTAGAATTTCATGGCTTGGTTCCAGGCAAATTCACAGCTCACAACTAATTTCATAGCTTGCTCCCAGGCAAATTCCGATGCTCACAAATAACGACATAGCTTGCTTCCAGGCAAATTCCGATGCTCACGACGAAGAATTTCACATCATAGCTTGCTTCCAGGCAAATTTCGAGCTCACAAATAATGCCATAGCTTGCTTTCAGGCATATTCCGATCCTCACAAATAATACCATAGCTTGCTTCCAGGAAAATTCCGAGCTCCCGAAAAACTCATGCCAGCTTGCTCCCAGGAAACTTCCGAGCTCACCAAACAGTGTGCACTACTCGTACGTACAAAAATATAATGGTTGTGCTACGAAATGGTTGTGCTGCATGCAGGACGGTGGAGGTGGACGGTCGGCTGGCCGAGGCAACGGAGGACTACCTTCGACTGCGACACGCAGCGAAAGAGGCGCACGCCGTGTCTGCCGAGGAGCAGAGACAGTGTGCCGAGGCCAGGAGAAAGGTGACGCACGCGGTCAGAGAGCAAACAGCTCGTACGGTCGTCATTCGTGTAATATGCACAATAAGATAGGGCATGCCTTGCTCTCGCTAGGAACTCTCGCTGGTAGTAGTAAAAACACAATAGGACATGCTTCGCTTCGCTTGACTTTGCGCTGCTGTGCTTCGCTTCGCTTCGCTTCGCTTCGCTTCGCTTCGCTTTGCTTTGCTTTGCTTTGCTTTGCTTTGCTTTGCTTTGCTTTGCTTTGCTTTGCTTTACTTTGCTTTGCTTTGAGAACAAACAGCTCGTACGGTCTTCATTCGTGTAATATGCACAATAAGATAGGGCATGCCTTGTTCTCGCTAGGAACTCTCGCTGGTAGTCGTAAAAACACAATAGGACATGCTTCGCTTCGCTTGGCTTTGCGTTGCTGTGCTTCGCTTCGCTTTGCTTTGCTTTGCTTTGCTTTGCTTTGCTTTGCTTTGCTTTGCTTTGCTTTGCTTTGCTTTGCTTTGCTTTGCTCTGCATTGCTCTACTTTGCTCTACTTTGCTTCGCCCTGCTCTGCTCTGCTTTGCTGCGCCCGCGTGGGTTTATGACGACGTTGAGATTCCTTGCGTGTGCTACCGTCCCTCCCTCCTCTGCAGAGTCGAGCTGAAGTTGAAAACACCCTCACGGCGGCCGCGGCCGAGATCGATGCCGTCAAGCAAAGAGGGAGGGTACAACTGGACGAGAGCACGGTAGATCTGCGAAAGAAACTCGGGGTGGCAGAGAAGGATTTACAGGTGAGATTCTTTAGAACAGGCGAATAAGGCGACTTATTATTTTCTTTGGTTACCAGGTATGTATCACAGGCGAATAAGGCGACTTATTATTTTCTTTGGTTACCAGGTATGTATTACAGGCGAATAAGGCGACTTATTATTTTCTTTGGTTGGCTTGCTGTGTTGTGTTTTCGTACCGGACGTGTGCTATATACGATAGAGGTACTATTTTTGCAGCACGTTTTTGGCTAAAACGATTCCTGAATGACTGGACTCCTTAACGCCTTAAGAACCGGTCCCCGTTTTTTTGGGGGACAAACTACTTGGAATTTGTGTGGGATAAGCTTTTCAGTTCTGCATGACGGGGCTCCTTTAGAAGACCGGTGTCATAGAAGTTTACCCGTCATGGCCTCGACTGACCGCCCCTACCCTTTTTTTTATTTTATTTCCCATCCTATTTATTATCTTGCGCACTTCCGTCTTTCTCCCTCCCTAGTCGTAACTCAGATCCGGGTTCACAAAGCAGGCTCCTCTCCCTCCTCCCCCACTACGGTTCTTGCCTTGGTTTTTATCGCGAGAAGATTTCAGCACTTTCTTCCCTCGTCGACTTTCGTCGAATTTTGCTTACCCACGCTATAATATGCGCTCTCGACAGTCGGTGTCATTTGAGAATAAAAACCTCCATGGGGAGAATCGAACCCTCGACATCCGGCCCTACAGGCTTCGTGGCTACCAGTTAGACCACTATATATAACTACAGTGGGTACCCCGACTTAAGAGAGGGTACCCTATATAAGAGAATAGTACAGTCAAGAGAGGCCAAAATCGGCTGGACCCGCCCACACTAAACCTATACATTTCCCCACTGCTGTGGATAAGAGAGCAAGACCACACATCTGCAGCAGTTAAGAGCGGTGTTTTCGGCCTGTACACCACACCTACCTCTCTTGACCTCTTCAGGGCTGCACTCCCGATTAGGGGACAACTTACTTGGAATTAGACTCAAATACATGGTCATGTGCAGTGCAGTACTGAAAGGGCTAAGTCGGGGTATACATTAAGGTCACAAAAACTAGAATTTACCTGACCGCCTGCGTACACTATACCTACAGTACTACTACAGCTGTAGTAGCACCTTAAGGCCAAAAGAGGCCAAGACTGACCGCCCCCTACACTGTAACTAGCATATTAAGGCCCAAGCAGGTCTTGACGCCCCAAAGAAGACCGATTTCCTAAAAAACAACCCCCCCTCCTGCGTACGAGTAGGATGCAGCTCACCCTCCATGCGACTCGCCCAATACCTCACGTTTCGCTTCGCGCTTGTGGTGCAAGCAATGTCTGCCTGGTTGGTGAAAACCCTACGTGCTCCGTCCCGGCATTGTACTAGGGATGCGAGGGTCTATGGTCATACGACTACGGCCATGCACGACATGCGGCTAATGAGTACACCCCTCCCCCCCTCCTGTACACTAGATAGTGGCGAGAAAACGATCGCTATCTTAGGAGATAGATGGTGGCCAAAGGAGACGCAACAGGAAGGGGATAGGATTAGCAAAACATTTCTTTGTAATATATGGAAACAACGTAATGAGCGCCCAAGTGTTGGAGGTGTCTCTATTAGGAGTAGGAACGGTGCTCCGTCTCGAAAGGGATGCGTGGTCAATGGTCAAACGACTAAGGCAAGCAACAAATGAGTACGCCCCCCCCCCTCCCCGCTGCTGAGGAGGGGGGGGGGGGGGGTGTACTCATCGCTGTCGTGCACGGCCGTAGTCTATGACCATAGACCCTCGCATCCCTCTACAATGCCGGGACGGAGCCGTTGGGTTTTCACCAACCAGGCAGACATTGCTTGCACCAAGCGCGAAACGCCATGAGGTATTGGGCGAGTCGCATGGAGGGTGAGCTGCATCCTGCTAAGAACCGCCTCTGAGGCGGACTTGCATATGGACGACAGCTTCAATGAGTTAATTTAATTTCTGGTGTGGCCACTTCCGGAGGGGGGGGGGGGTTCCTACCGGTATGTTTCCCGAAATATAAGACGCGTTGTTAAAAAAGTGGCGCATTTGTTTTGTTATTTCTGAGGGTGGACGCGTGCTGCGGTAGAGGTAGCACTTTTTGGCTGAATCGTTTTCTGAACGATCGGGCTCCTTAACCCAAATTCGTCGTACTTGTAATTTTTTGTGAGGCATAATGTTTCAGAGTATACTTCGGTCATGAGATTTCGCACCCGGCAGCACTTTTATTTTCCTCCATACTAGTTTTTTCGGTGAGGTATGACGCTCTTTAAGTGAGGAGTTCAGAAAAATCATGGCGCACCTCTATCGTAGGCATGCGTCAGGTTCATGGGTAGTGAAGCTCCGTTGCGCACGAAAACTCTCAGGTTGTGTGTAGATCTACTACTATTAATAGTACTACTACTACTACTACTACTACTACTACTACTACTACTACTACTACTACTACTGCTACTACTGCTACTGCTACTACTACTACTACTACTACTACTACTACTACTACTACTACTACTACTACTACTACTACTACTACTACTACTATTACTACTACTACTACTACTACTACTACTACTACTACTACTACTACTACTACTTCTACTACTACTACTACTGCTACTACTACTACTACCACTACTACTACTACTACTACTACTACTACTTCTACTACTACTACTACTACCACTACAGTACTACTACTACTACTACTACTACTACTACTACTACTACTACTACTACTACTACTACTACTACTACTACTACTACTACTACTACTACTACTACAACTACTACTACTACTACTACTACTACTACTACTCCTACTACTACTACTACTGCTACTACTACTACTACCACTACTACTACTACTACTACTACTACTACTTCTACTACTACTACTACTACCACGACTACTACTACTACTACTACTACTATTACTACTACTACTCTACTACTACTACTACTACTACTACTACTACTACTACTACTACTACTACTACTACTACTACTACTACTACTACTACTACTACTACTACTACTACTAACTACTACTATTCCTACCACTACTACTGCTACCTACTACTACTACTACTACTACTACTACTACTACTACTACTACTACTACTACTACTACTACTACTACTACTACTACTACTACTACTACTACTACAACTACTACTAACTACTACTACTACTACTACTACTACTACTACTACTTCTACTACTACTACTACTACTACTACTACTACTACTACTACTACTACTACTACTACTACTACTACTACTACTACTACTACTATTACTACTACTACTACTACTACTACTACTACTACTACTACTATTAATACTACTACTACTACTACTACTACTACTACTACTACTACTACTACTACTACTACTACTACTACTACTACTACTACTACTACTACTACTACNGGGGGGGGGGGGGGGGTACTTCATTTTCCATGCATGGCCGTAGTCGTATGACCATAGACCCTCGCATCCCTACAATGCCGGGACGGAGCACGTTGGGTTTTCACCAAACAGGCAGACATTGCTTGCACCAAGCGTGTACTTCATTTTCATGCATGGCCGTGTAGTCGTATGACCATAGACCCTCGGACCCTACAATGCCGGGACGGAGCATGTCGGGTTTTGACCGACCAGGCAGTAGACATTGCTAGCACCAAGCGCGAAGCGAAACGTGAGGTGTTGGGCGAGTCACGTGAAGGGTGAGCTGCATCCTTTCTAAGAACCGCTTGTGAGGCGGCAGGGGGGGGGCGGCAGCAGCAGCAGCAGCAGCGAGAGCTATAACTACTGTACATATTATATGATACATCAGACAGATCGTCAGTTCTCTCTGCATGACCTAGATATTTCAGAGAAGATATATTCCTGATCTGTATGATCTGTGTGATCTGTATGATCTGTATGATCTGTGTGATCTGTATGATCTGTGTGATCTGTGTGATCTGTATGATCTGTGTTATCTGTATGATCTACCACTCTGAGCGGGAATAGAAGGATGAGTGAGCTGCGTGCTAGAACCGCTTGTGAGGCGAACTTTCATAGACGGTGGGGTGGAGAGGCGCGGAGGGGGGGAGATAAAGCATTTTTTTTCCAGTTTTTTTTCATCCAAGTGTTTCTGGTGCTCTGCTACGGCGTGAACTATTCATAGTAACCTTTTTGTGAACGAGGTGATGCGACTACAGTAAATAACATTTCGAGTTGAAACGTGGTCAAACCAACCGTCTACGTAGTGTGGGCGGGTCTGCCGTGCGAGTGGTATGTAGTGTCATGGTGCGAGCATGCTGTACCATTACTCCGTACAGAGCCCGGCCGCCCCGGTAGTCTAATGGGCAACTTAAAATGCTACTATTAATAGGGTTGGTACCCGAGTTCGAATCCCACCGTGGTGAGATTTTGATTTTATTTGCAAAAAAGAAGAGGAACCAATTGCTGAGAGCGCCTTCGTGGCGTGTGGGTAAGCACGTGGGTGAGCACCATTCGACGAGAGTCGAAGAGGGAAGAAAGTGCTGAAATCTTCTTGCGACAAAAACGCAAGGAACGTGCCGCAGTGGGTAAGGAAGGAGAGGAACCGCGGATCTGAGTTACGACTAAAGAGGGAGAGATGAAAGAAGGGCGAAGATTATAAATGGGAATGGAACAAAAAAACAAAACAAAAAAAACACCCCTCTTATTCCAGACGCCCTGGCTACTTCGTGTCGCCGAAAAAAAAAAAAGAAAAGGAAAAACCTGTACTTTGTGTTCGTCGTTTTTTCCCCTTTCTCAAGTATCAAAGAGGCGTTTCTTTTTTCCCTATCAAGCCCCCAAATAGGGTGTGATAAGGGCCTACCCACTGCTGTGAGCATTGCGTCCTACGATAGAGGTATAAGGTATACCTTTTTTTGGCTGAAACGTTTTCTGAATGATCGGGCTCCTTAACCCCTTTAGGACTGCAGTCCCATATTGGGGACAAACCACTCAAATTCTAAGTAATTTGTCCCTAAAACTGGACTCCAGTCCTATAAGGGTTAACCCAAAATTGTCGAAATCTCATTCTTGTGTTACAAAAATCTCATTCTTGTGTTGCAATGTTTTTCGTTGTAAAATTAGGCCATGGGATTGTTCATCCGGCAGCACTTTTAGTTTCGTTCAAAATCAGTTTTTCACTTACTATTAGTGTATATTACTTACTAATAGTATAGAGCTCAAGAGAGCAGACTCCAGAAAAAAACATGGGGGCATCTCTACCGCAGCATATGCGTCTGCAGCGGTTTCAACGCGATACACTTTTACACAACGATGATACGTACACACATACACATATACATAGGAGGCCGCGGTTAGTTTCCGCCCCCCTGGACTGACCGCCCCCTCCACTAAAACCAGTACAACAAACCCAAAAAAAGAGGCCTTATTTGCGTGCCGAAAAATACCGGTCTCCTTATAACATAACAACTTCACGCAATATAGCACCTGGTATATATAATATATATATATATATAGCTGGCGCTAGGAACTCGCGCAGCATTTTTTTCTGTAACTGTCGTCAACTTGTGTGCGTATCGCGGTTGGGCGTTACAGCGATTTCGAAAAAGGGGCCCCTCTCCTCTTTTTCTAGCGGGATCAAAATTAGAAACTCGCGTTCGCTCGTAAATTACCAGAGGTATCATACCATCTAATATATACTTCGTATATACTTCGTACACTTTTTTTCCCTTTTTTTTCCAGGCATGATTTTACAACATTCTGAGGGTCCTGGGGTCGCTGCCGAAGCAGAGGCACAGCACCCCTCGGGCGACCATCTTCGACGCCAGCCCCGCGACTATGGCCACCGCGGCCACTCCCCCCCTCCCCATGCCGCTCACCGCGGCGGGGCCCCCTATGACCGCCGTGAGGGCAACGAACTGCATGGTGGCCACGAGCAGCTCGATCGTGTTCAGGATGGCCACCTGCTTATCCCAGATCATGACGAACGCCGCGAGCAGCCTGAAAAAAAGAGGGTACACCACGGCCATGTACATCTTCGTGGCCGCGGGGGGCGGCGGCGCGGCAACAAAAACGGCGGGCGAAAACGCCTCGTCGTTTTCAGGGGATGATGAACTATCCTCCCCTGGGTGGTGGTGATGTTGCCCGCCGTCGCTCCCGCTCCCGTCATCGTCACCGCCCGGGTCTCGCCCGCGACTTCGACGCGCTCGCGTCCCACTTCGATAGCGCAACGCGGCGTACGTTACGGTCCCCACCGCGAAACACGCGTGCTCTATCACCGCAGCTAGGAGCAGAGCGCCCGCTTCCCAGAAAGGGTCTCCGCCCCCACCGTCTCCGGCCCCGCCTCTTTCGATGCCCCCGCCGTGTTCTGCGGAAATGAGGCTCGGGTGGGGAAGGGTCTGGGCGGCCTCGCTGGACAGGGCAGTGTGTCGGAGGTGGGCATCGAGGGCTGCCATCGCGACTCCCAGTTGCCACAGCCGCCCCTGCGTTGTGTATATAGGGGTGGGGGTTCGTCGGGCGAGTAGGGGGGGTGGGGTGGGGGGGACGGCGGGGGTTTGGAGCTTGGAGAAGTCCACGAGCGAGGGAGAGGATGGATGGAGGAACGGTGTACGGGGGATGGGTTTGGTTTGGAACTCGAAGAATGCCGCCGAATGACATGAAACGGGGGGGGGGGGGGGGGCGGGAGGAGAGCAGGGGGGGAGGGTGCGAATTTGGAGATGCGCCGAACGGCTGTGCTTCGGGGGTTGCATGGGTGACGGCGGAACGCGCGGCTTGAGAAAATGAGCCGATAAAGAGCGAGCGGGCGGCCGGGGGGGGTACTCATGTCGTGCATGGCCATAGTCGTATGGTCATAGCGAGGGCGAGGGGGTTGCATCATCATCCTACGGCAGCAGTACGCGTAGAGGCAGGTGAACGTGTACGAACTATGAAGCGAGCATATTTTGGGAGTAAGGACGAGGAGCAGGAGGAGGAGGAGGTGGAGGAAGAGGAGGGGTGGGCGACACGATGTGGGCGACGCTTAGCTTTTTGCGCGATTGTGAGGACACATCTATCTTCGGATGAAGAGCCTCGCGTGGACCGCACACACAAGTTCAAAACCCAACATGCATGTACCGTTGAGCCATGACCGACTGAACCCCCCTTCCCCCCCGCGCGCGCGCACCTGTTTGAGCATATTACACGCTTTGTAAAGTACCGGTACCTGGAATTTCAGCGTCAATGGTCCTGTGTCCTGAGCTATTTTCTATTAGCAAAACGTCCGGAAAAAAGGAAATGGTTTCGCCCCTCCCTCCCGTGATAATAACCCCTTCCGACCAAGCGGAACCATAGCCGCCATTCCATTCCCAGCACACCATAGCATGGGGAGGGTGTGTGTGTATGTGGGGGGGGGGGGGGGCCAACCCCCCCCCGAAAATTTTCGGGGAAATTTGTGGGGGGGGAGGGCTTTCTGTTGAAAGGGGGGGGGGGGGGGGGGGGGTCGATCACGCGCCGACATACTTACGTGGAAATTGTGCGAGCTGAAGGGCTTCCTGTTGAAGAGCAGGTGTCGGTAGGCCTGGATGCGATGCAAGGCCAGGTCGATCGCGATCAAGACGAACTCGCACTCGATGTACTTGTCCGCCACGGAGCAGCAGTAGCTCTAAGGGTCCGTTCGTCACGTGCGTGCATTTCCAAGGGCGGCATGAGGAGGGGAGCACAGCAAGCACGGCAAGCACAGCAGTGCAGCAGCAGCAGTACGCACGATACGAGGATTCGGGTCAGCGGGCGAGCCCTCCAGCGACTCTTGACTGAGTACACCTTACTACCGGTACTAACGGTTGTACTGGCTGTACGCAACGTACGAGCACCGGGTATGCATGTACGAATACCAGATAGGTATGCTATGTATGCACCAGAGGGTAGACAATACCTGGTATGGAAACGGACACCTACGAAGAAAACGAGCAAGACAGGCTGGGATTTGCATGGAAACAAGAAATCCTGGAGCCGTGATAGTGCAGAACGCATTTCCCAAACAAGAAAATCAGCCTGGCCCAGTATTTCGGTTTCCTTTGGTGGGTGTAGTGGCACAGCAGTAAAATTACAGTGCTGCTGTACGAGTGTTCTTGGTGCTTTGGCTCGACGCAACAGGACGCAACAGGGGAGTTGGAGTTATCGATATTCTTGTTGGTGGTGATGCATGCGTGCATGCGCGATGTGGTTGCGCTCTTAATCTGGAAGCTCTATTATATTACTCGTGCCTTTGATTCGTCGTCTCCGCGTTCGTTTGCGTGTTGACGTACGCGTACTACCTGTCGTCAGTTTGAGATTTGAGGTTCATGACGGGCTCGGTTGCTCGTATATTACGCTCGTAAACGTTGCAACGCAGGCCAACTCGTCGTGCGTAGCGCGAAGCACCAACACACACTGGCAGTGAGGCGGCGAGGAGGGTGAAGGGAATCTAAATCTCACAATTATGGTTCGAATATGCCCCCACAGTGTGAGTAGTTGCGCACCCCACTGCAGTCTACAGCCTACAGTAGCAGAAGCTCGTATATACCACAGGTATGATACATCACCAGTATACCCGAGGTAGCAGCAGCAGAAGCAGCAGCAGCAGCAGCAGCAGCAGCAGCAGCAGCAGCAGCAACAGCAACAGCTGTGGTAGCAGCCAGCAGCAGCAGCAGGACCAACAACAACAGGGGCTCAGCAGCAGCAGCAGCAGCAACAGACATTTTGGACAGAAGAAGCAGCAGCAGCAACAACAACAACAACAACAAGAACAACAAGAACAACAAGAACAACAGCAGCAACAGCAGCAGCAACAACAACAACAACAGCAACAGCGGCGGCGTTGGCAGCAGCAACAGGGGCAGTACAGAACACAAGACTCACGCATCGACCCAAGCGGATGCTGCCCTTGTTGTACTCCCGGAACAAGCGAGCAACCGGTCTACCGCACTCGACACAAACGAAGGACAATAACACCGGCGCCTGCTGCTCGGCCAAGCTTGCGCTCCCTTTCATGGACACAGTCCTAGTGCTCGCGCTCGCCATGGCTGTACACTGCTGCTGTAACCCAGCTAGCGGTCTTCGTCCTCTGGTCCTCTCTCCTCTGCTCTCAGCAGCGAGTCAGCAGCAGGTGCAACGGGGAGTTCACATGTTCTTAGCGGCGTTTCTATTAGGGGCCCTTTCTCGACCAGGAATTCACCTCGATGCTCGATGGGGCACACCCGTACTGCAGTGTGTCTCGGGCTCCTTGTGTGTCAGGTTCGTTCTCATCAGTACCTACACCACCCACTTCAAGGACTATGAGAGCGATGGCAAAGGCCCTGGCTTCTGCTTGGATTGTGGCGTCTTTAGTTCCAGGTACGCAAACTGCAACCACAAACTGGGAAGTGTTTACGTATATAGCACGGTAGACAAAGACACCAGGTATCGCGTGTAAGCTCGTAGACACGCAGCAGCAGCAGTACGTAGCAGTTCAATACCAGCAGCAGCATGAGCAACAACGACGGCAACTGCATATATGATAGCAGCCGTGGCGGCGCCTGGCCAACACTCCAAAGAGCTTCCTCGGACGACATGTTGTCAGCAGGTTAGCAGAAGCAGCAGCAGCAGCAGCAGTGGAGACATCGTACAAAAACACCAACTCATGCTCTCTGGTACACTGTTTGCAACTTGCAACAGGTAGATGCCCGCTCTTGTTGCAGGACTTCGGGCATGTTATCTGTATGGTACCCTCCTTTGACTGAGCTGCACACGTCGGGTAGATCATGATCTATCTACGATCTATCTACTGTACAGATAATATAGATCCTATCTACTGTAGATCATCTAGATCCTAACCTGACGTTGTGACATTCTGTGCAAGGTCTGTATAACACAGATCCAACCCAGGAAACATGTCATACGTAGATCATGCAGGTTATACCGACTCCCACCCGGCAACATGATGAGCTAGATCATACAGATCATACAGATCATACAGATCAGGAATACATTTTCTCTGAACTATCTGCAGACCATCAAGTAGGAACTGATGATCTGTCCGAGGTTCGCCAAGTTAAAGTTATAACTCCAAGCGTACGTACGTAGACTTATTCGATTGGCCAAGAAGTGGCACCCCCGGCAATACCTACTCATACACACGTACGGGTATATACCATGGCTGTGTTTGGTAGAAATATATAGAGACGTCGGTGCTGCCTTCGTGACACCCTACATTCGGCGGACAAAAAAAAGGGAGCTGGAAGAAAACCTCGAGTGTCCGCGTTGTTCGCGTTCGCAGGAGCGTCCTTCCTGGTCCCGTCCGGCTCAAGAGCCGTCCTGCGCTCCGCTGGAGGCCGGCGAGGCGTGATGCCCGCTGGCTCGCGAAGCCTGAGAAACCAGCCGCCGCCGCCGCCGACGACGACGCCGACAACTCGTACGAGTAGCGCGAAAGGCGAGCGAAAAAAGAGCATCTTTGGCTAGAGGGGTAGGGATATAGGGTTAGGGTTAGGGTATTATTTAAGGCATGACTTATTCGCTAGGGCTTAGTGTATAGGGTATAGGGTATGGGTAAGCCCTGGCGAATAAGTCATGCCTTAAAGAATACCCTATAACCCTAACCGGGTATAGGTATGAAACCCTCGTTGTGCCGACCGACTTTGCATCGAGCTGAACATACTGCCACAGACGCGCGAAACCACGGCACGCGCAGCAAAGCTAAAGACGCTACCTAGTACGTATATGTGAGGAGACAGCGGTTTGACCGCCTTGACTGACCGGTCTCCTATACTAAAACTAGTATATTAAGGCCAAAAATAGGCCTGGCCTTGACGCGTCCAACAAAAACGGGGTCTACTGCTGCTGTAGCTTATTTTGACTCGCAGCTTTTTTCCATTCGTAGAGCCCGTAGCGGCTACCAATCGTAGATTAACTTTTCGCCCTTTGCCGTTGCCCAAAATGCGCGGCCAGTTCGGCATCATGGGGGGGCGTACTCATTTGTTGCTTGCCTTAAGTCATTTGACCATTGACCACGCATCCCCTTTCGAGACGGAGCACCGTTCCTACTCCTAACATAGACACCTCCAACATTTGGGCGCTCTTTACGTTGTGTCCATATATTACAAATAAACTTTTTGCTAATCCCCTCCTCTTCCTGTTTCGCCTCCTTTAGCATCATTGGGGGGGGGGGGGGGGGACCCATTGCGGGCCCCGCCCGAGGCGCATTACCCAAAACCCCCCCCCCCCCCGGCGGGGCGGGGGGGGGGGGGGGACCCATTGCGGGCCCCGCCCGAGGCGCATTACCCAAAACCCCCCCCCCCCCCGGCGGGGCGGGGGGGGGGGGGGGACCCATTGCGGGCCCCGCCCGAGGCGCATTACCCAAAACCCCCCCCCCCCCCGGCGGGGCGGGGGGGGGGGGGGGACCCATTGCGGGCCCCGCCCGAGGCGCATTACCCAAAACCCCCCCCCCCCCCGGCGGGGCGGGGGGGGGGGGGGGTGTACTCATGTTGTGCATGGCCGTAGTCTTATTTATGCCCATAGACTCTCGCATCCCTACAATGGGGAGGGGGAGGCGGGGCGTACTCATTTGTTGCTTGCCTTAGCCATTTGACCATTGACCACGCATGCCTTTCGAGACGGAGCACCGGAGGGGGTGTGCTTCATGTTCATGCATGGCCGTGGGGGGGGTATCATACGTTGGTGGTCTTTGGGGGTGGTGGAATACACGGCGGTGGTTGTACAGTAGCAAAGGCTCCCAGGTACAGTCTATCCAGGTATCTGGTATATATAATACGAGTAGCTTTACTGTATTATCTACTGACGATGAGGGTGTGGTCGCCTTTACGGTACCTGGTATGAAACTGTCTGTGTGGGGCTAGAAGGAGGTCAGGGCGAAACAGGCACTCCTCCGGCCGTGCTGCTCGGAAATGCGCACGGTGCGGGTGGGATTGCACCTGTTCGTGGCGACCAGCAGAGTCGGGCCGCAAAAGCAGCGTACCGCACGCGGCGAAAGCGATATGGTATACCGTACCGGTATGCCAGTAAGGTATCAGGGCTTTCACTTTGTCGTACTGGTCCCTTTCCTGATGTTGCAGTTTGCCAGTGAAGGCGGTACAATATCCTGTTAATAAGGCACACATGTACATGACACATGCACGTAAAATACACGTGTACCAGCGGTGTTTCCATTTCGCGAGCGCGACAATGTAATCTGTGCTGCTTGATAGTTCGCTCATCCAGGCATCACCATTCGTAGCGGTATAGTATACTGCATGGAGTACCAGGCATCTAGCCTCACTCGTCTGCCCCGGCAGTTTTTATGTCTCCTCTCGCAAGGCGATTGAACAAAAAAATACCACTATACATTCGCTCTGCCACTTTCCTACATAGGCCAACGGGACGCTTGAACAAAAACTGACCGCCGTATACTCGTTTTACCCCCCCCCCCCAATATTGGAGATGCCTCTATTAGGAGCAGGAACGGTGCTCCGCCTCGAAAGGGATGCATGGTCAATGGTCAAATTACTTAGGCAAGCAACAAATGAATACGCCCCCTCCACCCCCCCGTCTCGAAAGGGATGCGTGGTCAATGGTCAAATGACTAAGGCAAGCAACAAATGAGTACGCCCCCCCCCCCCCCCCCCCCCCCCCCCCCGCCCCCCACAGGGCGACGAGAGGTGGTGCGAGCCATGTTTTCTGGCATCGTGGAAGAGATGGGCTCCGTTACCTCTCTCACGACGAACGATAAGGCCACTCTCTGGGATGGGTCGGTGGGGGAGGCGGTGGAGCTGACGGTGAAAGCCAAGACGGTGCTGGAGGGGGCTAGTTTGGGGTGCAGCATAGCCGTCAACGGTGTTTGTCTTACCGTTACGTCCTTCGACGGCGAGGAGTTTAAGGTCAGTCAATGAAAGTGTTAGAAGGCTCCAAACCTGTTGAGCTGTTTCGAAGGCTCTACCTGTTGAGCTGTTTCGAAGGCTCTACCTGTTGAGCTGTTTATGTCACCGATGAAGGGTTCGTTTAAATGGCTCTTACTTGTTGAGCTGTTTAAGTCACCAACGAAGTGTTAGTTAAAAGGCTCTTACTTGTTGAGCTGTTTAAGTCACCAATGAAGTGTTCGTTAAAAGGTTCTTACTTTTGAGCTGTTTAAGTCACTAATGAAGTGCTCGTTAAAAGGCTCTTACTTGTTGAGCTGTTTAAGTCACAAATGAAGTGTTCGTTAAAAGGCTCTACCTGTTGGAGCTGTTTAAGTCACCAATGAAGTGTTCGTTAAAATGCTCTTACTTGTTGAGCTGTTTAAGTCACCAATGAAGTGTTCGTTAAAAGGCTCTTACTTGTTGAGCTGTTTAAGCCACCGATGAAATATTCGTTGGGAGCCTCCGCCTGTTGAGCGATTTCAGTCACGGTGACTGACTTGAAATAGCTCAACACGTCGTAGAGCCTTCTATCATAACGAACAAAAATGTGTTATTTGGAGAGCTTACAACTTATTCGGCACTAGGTTTGGTTGTGGGTGAGGGTTATTAATAGTTATGTTTGATTCGTACGCAGTCAGTAACCCTCAAGCAAAGTACCGAATAAATACGAAGTATATACTATTATAGTAATCAACACCCAATAGAGGCGTGGTAACGTGAACACAGCAGTCGATTTGGTAGTAAGGGAAATTTACGGGTCATAACCTGACCCGCGGATCGGCTTCAGCAAGTCTTGAAAATCTCACGGGTCGGATCGGGTCGGGTCGGGTCGGGTCGGGTCGGGTCGGGTCGGGTCGGGTCGGGTCGAGTCGCGTCGCGTCGCGTCGCGTCGAGTCGGGTCGAGTCGAGTCCGGTCGGGTCTTGTCGGGAGGCTTTCAAAAGGTCAAGGGTCGGGCCAGGTCACCCGGACCAGACCCGATCCGATCAGACCCGACCCGCGAAGTTTGACCTGACCCGTGAGCAGCCCTGAAAACAAGCAAGTGCTACGTACAGAGCGTAGTAGCCGTGAAATATGTTTGTTTTACTCTCCAAACGTGCGTGCAGTTGTCGGGGTGTCTGCTCTGCTAACTGTTAAAAAAGAGCCGTTGATAATCTTATCCAACTTCCGGTTCTGAACGGGGGCAGGTGGGCTTGGCGCGGGAGACGCTGCGATGGTCGAAATCCGTGTTATACGTTAGACTCTGCCTGCTCTCTTCAAACTTGAAATATAGCCGTTGAAAAATGTCCAACAACGTATTTCTGCCATCGGTTCTGATTGAAGGGGGACGGGGGAGCAAGTGGGACTGGTGCCGGAGACACTACGGCTGTCTAACCTCGTGGCATACGTTGTAGAGTCTGGTTGCCCTCTTCGAATTTCAAATATAGCCGTTGATATAGTATCCCACGAGCTTTTTTTTTCTGCCGTCGGTTCTTAACGGGGGGGGCGGGGGACAGGTGGGACTGGCACCGGAAACACTACGACGGTCAAACCTCGAAAACTTGACGGAAGGCGACGATGTGAACTTGGAGAGGGCTCTGGCCGTGAACGGGAGGAACAGCGGGCACTTCGTGCAGGGGCACGTCGATGACGTCGGGACCATCATTGGCAAGGAAGTCGACCAAGACTCTCTTGTCGTCAAGGTGAAGGGCAGAGCAGGACAGGGCAGGGTAAGGTAGGGCAGTGAAGGGTAGAGCAGGGCAAGGCAGGGAAGGGCAGGGCAGGGTGGGTAGGGCAGGGTAGGGCAGAGTAGGGCAGGGTCGGGCAGGGCACGGCAAGTTTAAGGTAAGGTAGGGTAGGGTAGGTTAGGGTAGGGTAGGGTAGGGTATGGTAGGGTAGGGTAGGGTAGGGTAGGGTAGGGTAGGGTAGGGTAGGGTAGGGTAGGGTAGGGTAGGGTAGGGAAGGGCAGGGTGGGGCAGGGTAAGGCAGGGTAGGATATATTAGGGATAGCAGGGCAGGGAAAAGCTTACGTACCGCGCGGTCGATGTTTTTCCTCATGCCTTGCAGAGAAAGAAATCTTAAGCGGGGCAGGGTAGGGTAGGGCGGTCCGGCGTACTATGGTTGCAGGTTTCAAGCCTTGGCTTTGCTGTTGTGTTTTCAAGCAGCGTTGTGTTTAGTGTATTTTACGCTTTCTGTGCGCGTTCTGTGTGACGGTGTCAATGGCAGGTGAAAGTGCCGCGGGAGCTGATGCGGTATATCGTGCCGAAAGGTTTCATCGCGGTGGACGGGACCAGCCTCACGGTTTGCGAGGTCAACACGGAGGAGTGCTGGTTCACCTTCATGCTCGTGGCCTACACGCAGGTACATATATACATGTGCATGGCTGACGCAGTACTATAACGCTTGTTACGACTTGGCCCAGCCCTCAACAAAATGGTTGGTACTCCATACTAAAATTTTCCATACATTATTATCCCGAGAAAAATCCCGAGAAAAATCCCAGGCGTTCAGTCGGGTTAGGGATATGCAGGCACACAGATGTGCATGGCTGGACCAGTAGTGTAGTGTTCAGAACTGAGCATGGCTGGAGCAGCAGTGTCCAGAAATGTGCATGGCTGGGGAGAGCAGTAGTATTCAGAAATATGCATGCCGGGAGCAGTACGTAGTGCTCACGACTTGGAATACCAGTTATTCGACAAAAATGGTTGAGGGCTAATTTGTGCCAGACGAACATAATTAAACCTGTAAAAGCCTAACCCTAACCGCAACCCTATCAGCAATGGTTCAGGGATACGTACTATTTCTTCGTCCCGTATAAACACGGTGTGCGTCAGTCAACCACAGGCAGTGTCGAATAAGTTGGTAAGTTCTTCGTAGCCTCGACGAAAACATGGCTGATATTCCACCACACTAAAAAGCTTTCGTACACATCTTCAATTCCCGAGAACATTTTGCAGGCACCCGCGAATAATAAGTTGGTTTAGCTCTTCATAGCCTCGACAAAAACATGGCTGGTATTCCACCACACTATAGCTCTTATACACATCTTCAATTCCCGAGAAAATTCTCAGGCACCCGAGAATTTTCTCAAGGGCCCGAGAAATTTCTCAGGCGGTCGGGGGTTATATAGGGTTATGGGGTTAAGGTTTCAGTAGAGCTTTCCACTTGTTCGATGCTATGGTTGAGGTACACTGTGTACGAGACAAAGGGGACTAACGCTATAATACACCAATGAATGACGGTTGATTTGATCTGATTGGCTTACGGGTTAGGGTTACGGTTCGCATTGAATAATGGTTGATTAAATCTGATTGGCTCACGGGTTCGGGTTACGGTTCGGGTTAGTATACACCAATGAATGACGGTTGATTTGATCTGATTGGCTTACGGGTTAGGGTTACGGTTCGCAATGAATAATAGTTGATTAAATCTGATCGGCTCACGGGTTCGGGTTACGGTTCGGGTTAGTTTCTATTCGTCTCGTACGCAGGGTGTGTCAAACCATTTCTTCGAATAACTATTAATAGTAAACACCCTTCTAAGGTTTACACGTACTCAATAATACTTACAATCATTTTGTCGAAGCTAAGCCGAGGGATTTATTCAGCCCTCGTTTAGAGACCACCTGTCATACGATGTCACCATTCCTGAGAGGAAAAGGAAGCTGGGCTATTCGCGATGAACAGACCACAGCCCCGTCGCAGGTCGTTCTGACCGGTGCCTTTCTTCGCGGGCTGTTCGAGAGGGTTAGGTGTAGCGGCAGGGGACCGTGGTGGTGATGGTGTCGTGGGTCGTGGACCAGTTTGCTCCTCGCAGCAGCTTACCCGCTCCGAACCTTTTGGCGTTCCCATGCTTGCAAATGTCCTGCGATCATGCTTTCGCATCATAAGACGATGGTTGTCGGTCCCCTCCCCTCCTCTTCTCTCCGGAAAGTGGCCACACCCCCAAAAACAAAAAGTATTCGGCGCGCGTCATCCGTAAGCAAGAACGTCCGCCTCACAAGCGGTTCTTAGTAGGATGCAGCTCGCCCTTCATGCGACTCGCCGAACACCTCACGGCGCTTCGCGCTCGGTGCTAGCAATGTCTGCCCGCTTTTGATGAAAACCCGACGTGCTCCGTCCCGACACTGTAGGGATGTGAAGGTTGATGGCCATACGACTACGGCCAGCGCCCCCCCCCCCCCCCAACTCCCCCCCCGCCCCACCTCCCCCCTCTATCCCCTCCCGCCATTGCCCCCGCCCCTGCATGCTCTCCTGGGATTGCTTGGCTGTTCAGCAACACGTCGTGATCCCGAACAAGAGCGAAGGGGACAAAGTCAACCTCGAGGTGGACGTGCTGGGCAAGTACGTCGAGCGGTCCCTGTCCTCAGTGCTGGACCGCCTCGGATCTCTCGAAGACTGGACAAAGGTGAGCCCTGGCTGCTGTGTATTGAGTGTCCAGTGCTGTGCTGTGGTGTGTTCGTCAGCTCCAAGCAAGGTAGTCAAGACGCCCAGACAATCGATGGTTTGATGACTTAAGTCGTTTATTCTCTTTTCCGATGAGGGTAGGGACAACAGGAAGTGACAGAGTGCGTCATCACATATGCACCCAGTCGTCGCAAGATCCACAGAATCCTCAAGACATAAACTCCCGAACCGGCATGTAACTGTCAAACTGTAGAGGTATCACGAACATGGTGTGTATATACCCCGCGCAGCTTTTGTTTGCTCTCTATATATCGTCGCCCAAAAACAAAAAAAAAAAGATTTTTGAGTTATGCCACCCCTACCTATTACAATGTACCTGGTACAAAGTATTACACGTGTTGTGCAAACCAACTTCGATATTGCTTGAGTCCACAATACTCATAACTTGCGTTGCTCTACGCTCCTCTGCGTTGCTCTTCGCTGCGCCTCGCCCCCTGGGGATATTGCTGATCGATAAGCTCTTCATCCTGTTTTTTTTGTATTTTAGTTTTTTACCCCGTTGATTTTGTTCGCCCCTTCTTTTTCCTCCCCCCTATACGATTAACAGTCGCAACCCAGACCGAGGGTCACCTATATAGCAGACTCTTGTGTCCCCTCTCCCCTACAGTACGTGCCCTGCATTTTTTTTCTGTCGCGATAAGACGGGTTCAGCCCGTTCCTTCCCTCGTCGACTCGCGTCGAAATTTCATCCGACTTTGTAGCCCCAATTCGTAGCGATCGTCAAAGCCTTTTGCGGGTCTTGGGGGATTTCGTAGAGCTCGATCCAAAACCCGGACCTTAGCTGACATGAAGTTGAAACCGATTACGGTACGTGCCTACTTTGGTTTGCGCTGCTGATATATGCGATTCATGTGCTATACCCGCGGCGGCGGGGGGGGTGTACTCGATATTCATGCATGGTCGTGGTCGTATGACCTTAGAACCTCGTATCCCGTCAATGGGGTGCACTCATTTGTTGCTTGCCTTAGTTGTTTGACCATTGACCACGCATCCCTTTCGAGACGGAAGGGTGAGGGGAGGGGGGGGGTGTACTTCGTTTTCATACATGGCCGTAGTCGTATGACCATAGACCCTCGCATCCCTACAATGCCGGGACGGAGCATGTCGGGTTTTCACCGACCAGGCAGGCATTGGTAGCACCAAGCGCGAAGCGTCGTAGTATTAGGCGAGTCGCATGGAGGGTGAGCTGCATCCTGCTAAGAACCGCCTCTGAGGCGGACTTGGATATGGACGACAGCCTCCAATCAATTGATTTCATTTCTGGTGTGGCCACTTCCAGAGACAGCAATGGGTATCACTATGTATCTGCTTCGTGGGTGCCTCACCATATACACTCTACGTGATACGATAATTCCCCTTGTGCGGAGTTGAGGTTCTCAGCCCCACACAAATGACCTAACAAGACCGCCAGCCTTGATGACCGCCCAAAAAAAAAAAAACGGTACCCTGGTTGTCTAGCTCACGCAGTGAGAGGCATGTTTTACAGCGTCGTCGCCAACCGACGCCAACCCAACCTATAAATATACAATATATTTATAGGGGGGGGGGCGGGGGGCACCCGTCACCGCAGCTGGTGTGAAGAAGAGCAACGAGCAGTAGCTAATCCGAGTTGGGGTGAAAAATAAAGGTGATTGACCGAAGATTAACGACTATGCTAACTTAAAGCTAAAACAATTAAAATCAACTCGGAAACTGAAAGTGATGACCGAAACTTAAAAAAAACAAACCTAACTCTAAAACTAAAACTAAAAGAAGAAATTAATTTACCGTAGCAAGTAAAAGCATTGGCCGAAAATAATAAAAAAAACGACAACTAATGTACTGTAAAACTAGAATTGAAAATCAACCTACAGGAAGTAAAATATGATGACCGAAAATTGAAAAAGAAAAAACGAAAAACAATAAAATCTGAAAAATCTAGGAAAAACCCAGGAAGAAATGCAAAAAAACACAAAAATACAGAAATACAAAAATGGGTACCTGGTATATATGATACGCTCAAAGTAGCTGTTTGCCCCCGACTCTCTCTCTATCTCACCGTCGCTTTCGACCGCTTGAACGCGTTTGGGCGCCCTGCCTCCCTGTAGGTAACGGACAGGAAGCTGGCTTCGATGAAGGGGCTAAGCGCCTCCGACATCGAGTACAAGATCGGACACGTGGAGCACAAGGTCCGGAACCGAGACATGATCCTGGACACGATAGAGAACCGGCTGGCGCGGCTAGAGAGCGAAAGGAAGAAAGACTGATGATGACACATTACGATGATGATGATAATGGTGATGGTGATGATGGTGATGATGGTGATGATGATGATGATGATGATAATGGTGATGATTTGTTCACGGGTCGGCTTTTCTTTGTGGAAACCTTTCTTGAAATACTGATAACAATGATGCTGATAATGGTTGAGGATATTGATCATGAGGATGATGATAATGATGGTGATGGTTTGTTCACGAGTCGACTTTTTTTTGGTGGTGGACACCTTCTTTTTCTTTTCTTCGTCTTGTGGTTGTGGGGTCTTTTTCGGCGCGACCCCCAATCTACTACGAGTACGTATTATACCTCCATGGTACTTTTGTAGTTTAAAACATGTTTTCGGATTTGTTTTTTCGGATGATCCGTCAGGCCTACCATATGCCTGGTAGTATGCGGTACCACGGTACCTGGTTCGTAGATGGTTTTTAACCTGTTCATTATAATAAGGAATACTCTGAGTTACGTCTAAAACGGAGCGCGAAAAGAAGGGCGAAAAAAATGGATGGGATCTGGGGAAAAATAAAGAAATGCAGTTGTGCGGGGGTTAATCGTTTTTTTCGGCCCTTCTCTTTTGTTGTTAGTGTTGTCTTTCTTCTTTCACGATGATTCCCGCGAAAAGAGGAAGGACGGAAGGATGAAAGCACCCCTTTTTCTGGCAAGCTCCCCGACCTTCGATCTATGTTCTATTTTCTATTATACCTTATTTCCATTTTTTGCAAAATTATCAATATTTTTATCCTCGCATCATCCTTTGCCATCCGACAATGTGTGGAGGGAGCATTGATGTCGATCACTCACGAACAGCAGTTACAGAAATAATAAAAAAAAAACACGAAACCAAACAAGGAAACCTATTACGGGGGGCCATAGTAAATAGGACCACATATTGTTAGTAAACATAGGGAAATATAGAGGTCTGTGTGTACCGTAGGTAGGTCCTATTTACTAGTGTTTACTATGGTCCTCCGTAATATTGGACTACGTAGACTCCAGCAGTACACATGCTATATATACGTAAGGATTACTTTGGACTGGGTAATTTTATTAATAGTTTACCCCTACAGCTCAGTGAGCAACACCTTCACATTTGGCGTCGTCGGCAGGACACGAGGTTCGAATCTCACGTCGAACGTTTTCTTTATATATACGTCGAAACGCTTGCACGTGCGTCCCTAAATATTTCTTCTCCCTGGTTCTCAAGGTATTGAAACGAAGCGGGTATATAGTTCAACGTACGGCCGTATATATATAATATATATACGGTACTTTTCAGTCCCGAAGACCCCGCCGTTCAGAGGGGGTGTTATAAGGTTTAGATTGGGTGGGTATTAGGCTGTCCTTTTACCATTGCGTAGCCCAGCAGACAAATGCCTTAACACATGGCGTCGTCGGCAGGACCTGGGTTGTACGTAGTGGACGTGAGTTCGAATCTCACGCCCACCATAAAAACGCCTTTTTCAAAGAAAAATGAGCAAATTTCCTCATGTCAGAACCTGATATGACTCGTACTGCTGTACGTAACGCCTTTAACAGAGGGGTGTTACAGTATAAGGATTACCCTGGGCTTGGTAATCGATCGACCCTTTACCCCCATAGCTCAGTAGGTAACATCTAACATCTTCACGAAAGTAGCCGATTTAAACCTGTTTCGCACTGCTGTGCGCCCACGTTTGTTAGTGAGAAACTACTTGGAAATAGTGATGGGGATAATACTTCGAGTTAGTTGTGAAAGGCTCCATGATTCGGTATTTTTATTTGTGTCGTTTGTGTTTTGGTTCATATATACTCGTAGTTCACATGCTGCGTGTCATAACGCCGAGAATGGTACGCGTTCTAAATAACAAACGAAACGGAACCACGAACAGATATTGTGTAACATATAGATGTACATATATACAGACAGCAGTAATATTGTGTACGGTAGGGCCGCCGTGAATCGGAGCGAACGTTCGATTGGATTAACTTCGATTTCGGCAAAAACAATAAGCCGATACGTAACGACGTCGTATCTTATACTTTTTATACGTGAATCGTAATCGTTTTTGTTTTGGACAAAATCGGCCCGCTTAAATTTCAAGTGAAATCGAGTGAAGCACACCCACCCCGACTTGGTGTGGGGGCCAGTAGCCGGTGAAAGGCGCTACGAGTATGAAAACATCGGCGAAACAATCGTGTGGGGTGTGTGGGGTGTGTTCGGTATAATATATACTTCCCCCCCCACAAATAGACACACGCTTCCTGAATTCTACAGCCAGCCTCAGATTGTGTCCCCCTCATACGGGATGTTGTGCATCCTGCATGAGGACATACAAAGCCCGTAAGTACACGCGATCGCAGTACTACACTCAGCTATTAACCCATTCAGAACTGAAAAATAACACCCCACACTAATTCCAAGTATTTTTCCCCCAAATTCGTGGGACCAGTTCTTAAGGGGTTAATAGCAAATATGAGTTTCGACGAAATCCTCGATCTCACAGCTGTTTTTTTTTTTTTTTTTTTTTAAATATAGGGTATACCGGCACCCAGTATTGTTTTAGTGGGCGTACCGAACTTACTTGCCGAAGTGACAGGGTACCGGTAATATCATCGAGTTCATACCGAACCTCTCATCACGGAGTTGTTCGGTAGGGTACTGATTGAGGTCGTACCGAACCTTACCGAAGACTTTCGGTAGGGCGTTTACCGAGAACATACATGATACCGGTAATTCCTTGGAAAACACAAGTAGCCTGCTGGAAGGAATCGTCTCCGTTTGTTTGCGATTATTCCGATCGATGTCGATTGACTCGGACGAGCAGGAAAATGGGACAACATTATTAGATGGATGTGTCGTATGCATGTAGAATATGCGTGCATGCGCATGGATGGGACGATTAACATCAGCCATGTTGTGTCTCTCAGGTGTTTTTTGTACGACGGCACTGCTGCTACGAAGGTACCCTGTAGATCCGATGTCCAGAGCAGCAAGCAGTACTAGCGTAACAGTAATAGTAGTAGAAGTAGTAGTAGTAGTAGTAGTAGTAGTACTGCTACTACTGTACATAATATATATTTTGTAGAAGCAGTACTAGTACAATAATAATAATAGTACAAACAGAGTAGTATGCGCGTAGTAGTACTGCCTAATTAATTAAGTAGTAGTATTATTAGTATATTACGGGGGACCATCATCATCATAGTAAATCGCCTTGAGAACGATTTTTCTCTTTTTTTCTCTTGTGTCTCCTTTCTTGCATTTTGCATTGTTTGTTCCTTTGTTTCCTTTCCCCCCCGTCGTCCTATGCCAGTGCCTTCCTCTTCTTCGTGTTGCTTCGCCCGTGCAGCAGTTATCTGTTACTCTTGGGCACGTATGTTTTTCTTCTAGGCGCGCTTCTGTCTCCTTGCGCCTTTTGTATTATGTTTCATTTCAGAATTCGTTTTTTAATCGTATTTTTGTTCTCTTTTTGTGGTTTGGCTCGTGTCATTGTGTTCTCGTACCCTGTACGTTGGCATTTCACTTGCTTTACCCATTCAGTTGCGTTTATTTTGTTTTGGTTCTCTGTCTCACAGTCTGTGACCACAAAATTTGTATCTCTCTAGGATTAGGAATCAGCACAGACATTATTAGGTGTACTGCTGTGATGTGCTTGGGAAGAAAGAACGGGTTTCGTGTTAAGACAACACACATACCTGGTACATACATATATATGTACATACCTACGGTGCACACAAAAAACAGTATATTTCCCTATTTTTACTGACAGCATTTGGTCCTATCCACTATTATTATGGTCCTCCGTAATAATAGTAGTAGCAGTACTGGGGGTCTAGTCTACAGCAGCAGCAACAGCAGTAGTTTGGGTTCGGTCCAACGCGTACACCATCACATCAAGACCATGCTGATACCGCTGCGGTGTACTGGGTTACTGGGGTTCACTCGTATCATAACGTTTCTGGTGCTGGGGGCTCCGACGAGATAGCGGTCCGTACCAGCCGCAGGTACGCTGCCTGTGCCTGTCGGACACAAACCGGTGCCCAGGAATAAACTAAACTAAATGCAATTCGTTGCGTAATTTCGTATGATATCGTACGTATTTGGTTGTTACTTCCACGAAAGATGCTTTGAATTAAATGTAAAATAGCCGATTGGGGGGGGGAAGGTCTGCTCTGCTCCTTTCCCCCCCCCGCGTGCCCCC
>MEHQ01001703.1:18610-39748 GCA_008828725.1 Saccharina japonica | reverse complement strand
GCTTCCGAGTGTCTCGTTGGTTCCGCGAGAGTTCGGCTTCGAGCAACGCCCAACTGCCAACAACCTGCTTAATTTGATGCTTTTTTTTTTAGCGCCAGCGGTGTGACTGCGTGCCAGCTGTAGCCTCTGCTGCTGGGTGTTGTGTGTACAGCAGCAGTAGCGACAGCGCAGTTGCTCGTGTGTGCAAATTCGCTAGAAGTTGTGATGAAATTCAAATTGTGTGGGTTTCCATTGGCTTTCAAGTGCATTTTTGAGCGAGGCAGGTTCTCAAACTTTGCCTCGCAGGGCGGATTTACGGCGGTGTAATATAGTACATCATACCTGCAGAATCAATGACTCAGCAAGCTCCGCTGTCCGAAATGTAATATACCTTGTTCAATACCGGTTCCCGACACTTCGGTAAGTTCGGTACGCGCAAACAATATACCCCCGGTACCGTGTTTTGTACGTACGTGCCAGTAAATAATATTGCTTTGTTTCACGTTTTTCTCTGAGGCCCTGTTTTTGTTCAGTCGTGCGTTTTTTGTGTGTTTCTTGCCGGGAGCACGTGGAGCGCACACGAACAGCAGCAGCACCCCAGAGACCGTGTTACAAACAGTACAACCTCAATGTTACAACCCTACCGCCCAGCAGCAGCAGCAGCAGCAGCAGCAGCAGGCATTACACCATGCATGCGCGTACCTCAGATCCGCGCTGTACCGTCACGAGTTGCTTTTGTCGAAGCCTGCGAATTTTCCGAGTCATGGTATGGTATCATACCTGCAGATCAATGCTCATGTACGAATATCTCCGCTGTCCCGAAATGTAATAACCTTTTGTTCATTAAAACTATATATAAACTGTCGTTACTTTTCCGGACAGAGTTGTACAACATTGTGCGCCTCGGAGACAGACCGATGATGTGCTCTGTTGTTGCTACGATTAGTTGCTTTCATAGCAGCCAGCAATCCGTCACCAAACCACACCACCACTCTCCTGCTTGCTGCTGCTGTTGATGGCCTCCATGTGTCATGCGTGTGCTCTGCATGCTGCATCCCGACGCATGCGATGATACCAGTTATCCGGCGATCTGTCTCCAAAAACGAGAACAATATTTCTAGCAAATAATCACGTAACATGTGGCGTCCGCTTTCCCGACTTGAACACGTATAGAACCTGAGTTCAAATCCCGGAGATGCGTTTTCTCTTTTTTTTGCTTGCAGGTACAGAGTACGTCTGTTCAAATGTTTGTGATTTACTCGGTACAGTACCAGGTATAGAGTTGTACGTATCCCTTTGAGCAAATGCCCGGGTATACTCTCGCGAGTACAACTATTAAATATTGATACCCTGTAACTCTCTCTGTCGTTGCACGTCACGGGTACGAGTATAGCACGTCCATACTCGCGAGAATTTAGGGCCCTCTGTATTTGTATTGCGTTTAGTATGTACTACGAAAACCCAACCTACATTTAGTTGTACGTAGGATAGGGCATTTTTACATAAAATGGTTCACACTAAACAGGCGTTAGGAGTATACACACCTGACTAAAAGCTTAACATAAAGGATCCGAAATACTCGCGAGTACCCGGATAGTGATTTCACGGAGATTTGACGAGTACTCGTTGGCCGCGAGCAACTCGAGTCGCAGGGGCGCAACTGATTTATTGTGTACCGGTAGTTGTGGTTGTGTGTGTTTTTATTTTTTTTGGTTAGGGTTTTTTTTTTCTCCCTAATTTTGTTGGTAGGCGTATCATAATATATCACCAAAAACAAAGTAGATTTCGACCCCCACACAAATATCAAGTCAATTTCGACCCCGCGTCACTAAACCGCCCCGCCACAAGAACCAAACAGTAAATTTCGACCCTAATACTGAAATCGAGTCATGTTCGATCCCCACTCTAAAATCAAGTCAATTTTGATGCCCCGACACAAAACCACGTCAATTTCGACTACCCACACAAAAACCAAGTCAACTTCGATGCCCCGACACAAAAATCAATTCAAATTCATCTACCCACACGAAATCCAAGTCAATTGCGATCCACACACTAAAGTCAAGTCAATTTCAATCCCGACACTAAAACCAAGTCATTTTCGATCCAGACACTAAATAAAACAGCAATATGAAGTATGTACATATAATACCTGATAAGGTATACGAAGGGAAGTAGATACAGAAAGGAGCGAGACTTCATTCATTGATTTTCTTCTTTTAGGGGATGCCTGTGAGTGATCAATGTTCTCATGGTGCATATTGTCGGAGGGCAAACGAAAGAATACTAAAGCTAAGCCGTTTGGAATTCAACACTAAAGTCAAGTCAATTTCGATCCCTACACGGAAAATCAAGCCAATTTCGACCCCCCAGACTGAAAGCAAGTGCATTTCGATAATTTCATCATTTCCTGCCCGCACACAAAAAAAACAAGTCAATTTTGAACCCGCACACAAAAAACAAGTCATCTTCGGCCCGCTCACGAATACCAAGTCAATTTATGTGTACCAAGTATATATGCTGTTAGGTTTTCATGTTTGTTCTTGCGCCACTCCCCTAGGCACGTCCCGGAGGGGAGCCTTGTATGATATTATTAATACACCAGCCGTATAATTGCACGTACGTGCTGGGCTGTTCGGATCTGCACGTACTTTTGCACCATCTTTACCCTTGCTCCCACCCGGACGATCCCATTTGGCACCCTGCTCCCACCCACAAGGTGCAGAATATAATCAGCCCTCCGCAGGAGCCGCCGGAGGCCCACCTGGCACCTCGATCCCATTTGGTACCCATGTAGGCCATACATATCTACAACAACTCCTGCCATACATATAACCGTATTGAAAGTACGTGCAAATTCGAATAGCCCGGCACGTACGTGCACGTTCTACGGAGCCGGTTTCGTACTATTATTAATAATATTAATATTAAATAGTACGAAACACCAACGTACCAGGTACGTATCAGAACTTCACATATCGTATATGATGCAAACGATACGTACGTTGTTCGACTTGCAACTTCTGACAGGAAATCGAAGAATGTTCCACTTGCCACTCGAACTCCCGATCCTCGATAGATAATAATGCCTCGAGTTTAGAGTTTACATTCGCTCTGCGACACCTCCCGTGTGTGTGTGCCATAGGGTTGCACCCCGTCTGACTGAGAACCGGGTACCCGGTGGCGGGTACCCGGAACCGTCGGAACCGGAATCGGACCGGAACAAATAAATTTACCCCGGGTATTTGGACCCCGGGTACCCTGGTACCCGGGTACCCGTTGATTGTGCTTTACGGAGCCCCCAAGACTGGGATATACGTTGATTTATACATACACTGTGACCCTAGACTCTCCTTTTTCCTTTTCTCCTACAGCCTTCGCACAACACGCGACTAGGGTTGCATCCCGTCTGACTGAGAACCGGGTACCCGGTGGCGGGTACCCGGAACCGTCGGAACAGTACAGCAGTACGTCCCTAGAGAACCATTGTTGATTTCTCAGTAGCCAATAAAAAACAGATATTCATCGTAATCTTATTTCTGCGAACTGAATATCTTCGTATCTCTTTTTTTATGTTGGGCGTGAGAATGCAAGTACATGTAGCCCCCATCACCAAAAATCATATATACGTAGGTAGGGAACGAAGGTGTATCGCACGCAGTTTGCAAATATATATCATACATCATATGATATCATATATACATATAATATGAGTTTCGACAAACTCTTCGATTTCACACAGCTTTCGTTTTTTATGTTTTCTATATAGATGATAGGTGCCATGATGAGGTATGGTATAATACCTACAGCCTACTTTTCTCGTACGCCTTCTTCCCCTCGCTGCCTCGGCAAAGTTTTTGCTTTGGCATGGCCCATAGCGAGGGGGGGGGTCTTTCTAGCGAGCAAGGCTAGGCTCACCCTCAAGCGGACCGATACCTTCTTGCTGCTGCGCACCCGCCGCGAAGCGTGTGCAGCGGTAGAGTTGGGTCGGCACTGGTGCGTTAGGCGCAAAAGTTCAGATGCACGGGCCTTTTTGGCCGTCGGTGTAGACAGCAATGTCCATCTCACTTTTGTGCGCGGAGGCAGACGCCATCAGAAAGGTGGACGGACACTACGTACACGGCCCTAGGTGTGTTTGCTAGAGGGAGCTGTACTATCTCAGTAACCTGGCTTCGCCATCAAAGGAGGAGGGAGCGTGTGGCGACGAGCGTTGTTGAACTGGTCAATCCCTTCAGCGCGAGAATTTTTATTTTCCAAACCAAGCACCCTGAGTGCAACGAGGGAGAAAGCGAGGAGCCGACTGGGAAGGACAACAACGAGAGCGAGTACGGACGGAGCAGGTCGAGTGTGGTCGTGCTAGGACTGGCCAAGTGGCACCGGAGCGGCGCGCCGGATCACAGCAGCACGCCGCAGCAGCAGCACAGCAGCGCGGAGCAGCCATCCGGAGCACGGACGACATTGACCCGTGACGAACGGACAACCATTTTTGTTTTTTTCGTTTTTTCGTTTTTTCCCCTGAATTTCGTTGTTGGGTCTGTGTGGATGACGTCACTGGTTTTGTAGAGAGACGCGGCAGAGATGGCGCGGACACCCCGGGTGCCTTCATTGTGTGCCTGATCGTGGAAGACCCCTTAATGTGGAACGATTCCTAATCAGTGTCGATGTTTATAATGCTGTGCCTAACACAGACCGTTCAGGATAGATTCGGGTAATTGTCAATAGACATGATGGCTTTGGTTGGCTGTTCTTTTTCACTTTGTGCCCGCGGACTGTCATTCTGGCAGCACTTCAGACAGCAGCTGCGTGCTCCATCTTGTTCCCACGCCTACCGTGTGCTTTTGTACAGACAGCACTTCAGACAGTAGCTACGCTGTAGTCGGCAAATTCATTGGTAAAGAGTGGGAGGGGGGGGGGGGGCGATGCTGCTGTAGTCGAATGGAGATTGCGGGCGTGTAGTTCAGTTTGGACACGCATAACATGCTGTAGGGATTTTTAGGTGTACCTCTTCGGACTGGTGTATCCTTTCCCTGCTATGATAAGTGTACGTGTTCTTTAGGATTCTCTGATGGCTCTAGCACTTTTGTGACCACGGGCTGTGATCTTGCTAGATCAGACTAAAGGGATTAGCAACTGAAACGAGTTTAATGTGAAGACAACAACAACAACAACAACAACAACAACAGCAGTATATTTAATATTTAATAGCTGACATTCCATGTTTGACGGTTTCTTGGCGGGTGAACATTTGTTGTAATTTGATTCGTTCTTATTTATATCGCGGGTCAACCATTCTACCCGCAAGGTTGGCTCAAACCCAGCACGATAAGTGAAATGCCGAGGTTGTACATGCTCTATAGCGAGAGATATTTACCGGTAAGGTATATGATATTTTTATATACTGGTATATAATAAGATGCGTACTCGTATATAGCGACGATGGATTGCGTGTTCAGCTTACGTGCACCATCAGGTGCGGAAATAACCAGTACTCGTACATATATACATACCTATATACCGGTCGCCCCGGCGGTCTAACTGGTAGCCACGAAGCCTGTAGGGCCGGATGTCGAGGGTTCGATTCTCCCCACATGGAGGTTTTTATTCTCAAATGACACCGACTGTCGAGAGCGCATATTATAGCGTGGGTAAGCAAAATTCGACGAAACTTTCAAACTTGACGAGGGAAGAAAGTGCTGAAATCTTCTCGCGATAAAAACCAAGGCAAGAACCGTAGTGGGGGAGGAGGGAGAGGAGCCTACTTTGTGACCCCGGATCTGAGTTACGACTAGGGAGGGAGAAAGACGGAAGTGCGAAGATAATGAATGGGATGGGAAAAAAAACAAACAAACAAACAAAATATAAGTATATATATACGACCTGGTAGTTTTTTTCAAGTGGGCTGAATTATCACTAAGAGTACAGGTATCGTATAGGTGTCGTAGTTTTGTGACCACCGAGCTTGTATATATCTCTCCAGGAGGAAGAATCAGTCGTACGGACACTTGACTGGGTGCGCTGGGTGCCGACGGGTAGAACGAACAGTTTCATGTGAAGAACACACACACCCACACGTAAAATCGAAATTTCTACGGGTATGGTGTGGCCGCCGAGTCTGAGAGGGTAGACTATTAATGGATGGTTTTGGATGAGGACGACACAATAAATTGATTTGAACGTTTTCAAAGTATGTAGTCGTAGTCGTTCCCGCAACGAGAGAAAGCGAGGTGTGGGTCAGGGTGGGGTCCAAGAGCTAGCGTTAGCGTTGGTGTTAGCGTTGGCGTTAGCGTTGGCGTTAGCGTTGGCATTAGCCTTAACGTTGGCGTTAGCGGTTGGTGTTGGCGTTAGCGTTGGCGTTAGCGGTTGGTGTTGGCGTTAGCGTTGGCGTCGGCGTTAGCGGTTGGTGTTGGCGTTAGCGTTGGTGTCGGCATTCGCGTTTGGTGTTAGCGTTAGCGTTTGGCGTTAGCGTTGGCGTTATCGTTGGCGTTAGCGTTGGCGTTGGCGTTAGCGTGTTGGCGTTAACGTTAGTTTTAGTGTTAGCGTTAGCGTTGGCGTTGGCGTAAGCGCTAGTGTTAGCATTGGCGTCGGCGTTAGCGTTTGGTGTTAGCGTTGGCGTTTGGCGTTGGTGTTGGCGTTGGCGTTAGAGTGTTGGCGTTAGCGTTTGGCTTTAGCGTTGGCGTTAGCGTTGGCGTTAGCGTTGGCGTTAGCGTTGGCGTTAGCGTGCTGGCGTTAGCGTTTGGCGTTGGCATTGGCGTTAGCGTTAACGTTCACGTGTTGGCGTTAGCGTTAGCGTTAGCGCTTGGCGTTACCTTTAGGGTAAGTGTTGGCGTTAGCGTTAGAGTGTTGGCGTTAGCGTTCGGCGTTAGCGTTAGAGTCAGCGTTAGCGTTGGCTAACAATGTAGACTATTGTAGCCATCGCAGGGATTCTCCTTGAACGCCGGGGGAATATTTGGTAGTTGCTGGCCATGGGGCCGGTTTCGGGTCCGTGGTGGGTGCATTTTGGGGGAGTTCTGGGAGATGTTCTTGCGTTTCGGCAGAAAATTGCCGTCCGAACCAGAACAAACTGACGAGTTGTCTCTTATCTCAGGGACTACATCACATATAATAACATATAGGGTATAATACGCTCCACGCGAGATGGACATATGAGAAATGGAATGTCGGGCCTCTCAAAGACAACCCGGTCGTACATAGGATAACGACACAGCAGCAGCAGCAGCAACAGCAGCAGCAGCAGCAACAGCATCAGCAGCTTATATAGCAGCGTTGATGTTGGAAAGTGACGACGTAATGACAGAGAAGCATCGTGTATAGCAGCGTTGATGTTGGAAAGTAACGACGTAATGACAGAGCAGCAGCGTGTATATCAGCGTGGGTTGATGTTTGAAGGTAACGACATAACGACAGAGCCCTTTGCGGATGGCGGATACCTTTGGGTTTGTGGGCGGTAGATACCATCAGAGACAACGCTACCGCAGCAGCCAGCTTGACAGGTAGCAAGCAGCAGCCCCTTGCAGGGCAGCGTGCCGCTCTTTCGTCTAAATATTAATATGGTGCCCCCTTTCTTTGCGAAATTAATTCATTCCAATCCGTCCCCCAACCCAAAACAAAATCTTGCCCTTCCTTCCCTCTTGTGCGAGATTAATTAATTACTGTAAGGTGCAAGTGCACCTCCCCCCCGTCATACAACTACGGCCATGCATGAAAATGAAGTACACCCCTGGTCGGTGAAAACCCGACATGATTCGTCCCGGCATTGTAGGGATGCGAGGGTCTATGGTCATACGACTACGGCCATGCATGAAAATGGAGTACACCCCCCCCCCCGCCCCCGCCCCCAGCCGTAGCGCCAACCATTGCCCTTATAACGCCCCTCTGTTGCAAAATATATCATATTATATTGAATCCCTGTGGGGGACGAGATACGTAGATACCGTCAATCTCCGATCACAACAGGCCAACCGTGAAGATACGTTAACCAACGCCCGGCCTGCGAGACCCGCCAGCGTGGACGGTCATCTAACGTAATGGTTGACGTTTCGGCAAGTACAAGCCGCGGGTAGAGGCGCATTGCGGCCCGCAGCGACCCGTCACGACGCGCTACTACACTATTAATAGTAGCCTTTGCCAGAGCTCTTGTCCCACAAATCGTACCAGATGAAGTACCAAATACATTACAGTTTTTGTGGTGGTCCGCTCATTTTTTTCGGATTGTCCAAAACGCGCGGCGAAGCCGCGCTCGGATCGATCCTTAGTCTGGACTACGGTTGGGGTCAGGGTTGGGGTTGGGTTGGGTCGACGGCTTCTCGTGATTTGATTAATAAAAACACCCAAAAACACGTAAAACCAGCAAGAAATCATAGTATATTTGGTACCTTTTCTGGTACGGCATTTTTTCGAAGCTGGATCGAGGTCTGTTCATACTTACATACGTACATCCCTCGCTTTTTCCCCCTGAAGATGTTTTTTTTCTGTTTTTTGTTTTTTTACATGCTGTTGTCTTATTCCTCTCCCCGTTCCCATTTTTCTCTCGTTTCTGTTTTTTTTTCCCCCGTTGTGCCTCCTTGGGCCCTTGGCGTTGCCATCTGTCGAGCAGAAGGGGTACAGCGTTTTGCATCTGGCGGCGATGAGAAATCAAGGATCGATGGGTGAGACGATGGCGTTAGTGTTGTATCATAGCTGCTCGATCGCGGTGATGGTGGCGGTAGTCGTGACACTCACCCCCCTGTGTGACCCGTGGTACGAAACGTTTCCTGAATGTCGGCGCTTCTTAGCCCCGAATCGTTGTAATTTCATTACTGTGATGCAATAGTTTTCATTGTATACTTACTCGTAGGTGTTGAGATTGCTCATCGGGCAGCATATTTTGCTATTTTCGTCCAAAATCAGTGTGTGTGCAGGCTACTGCAGGTATAGAGCTCCTCTAGTGACCACCCTCACAAGAAAAACACGGTGCATCACCTGCATGCAGGCTACCGTAGCATGCGTCGTATCAATTGCTCCGTATCGAAAGGGATGCGCGATCAACGGTAAACTGACGTAAGGCAAGCAACGAACTTCGCTGCGTTCAGGATGTCGCCCCGCCCAAGTTTCCCTGCAGTACTGCCGGAAAGGAGGTGCTCGATCAAACGCTGTCTCATTTTTTCGTCCAGATTATTGCGTGGCACCTTCTCGGGAGCAGCTCCAGAAACTGGCATCTCGAACACAATGTGGGAAGTACTCCAACCGGCGATTGCCGCGCGCGAGCTCCGTTTGCTGGTTGGCGAGGTGGCTCGAGCGAGGGGGTGGTGTGATTGTTTTGCTCCAAAGCTCGGTTTTTGGAGTTCCAGTGATATCCACGAATACGATGAAAAAAACGGGGTCTAAAAAAACATGAAACAGCACAAGATACGCCGCAAAAGGTCCAAAAGTGGCTTATATTTTTTGTGACTTACAAAAGTGGCTTATATTTTTTGTCGGACTGATTTGAATTGATCTAGAGCAAACGGAAAAAAAAAAAAAAAAAAACATTCGTAAAAGGTCGGGTAGGGCGCATAAAACACGTGTGCCATTTTCAGGGTCTATCTCCAAAACAACGGCTCTGACATTGGCCACTGAATGAATTTCCGCGGTATACTTGAACCAGCCTGTAAGTAATGGTACTACTGTACTGTAAGTAAATACTGAGTAAATAACTGTAAGATACTAACAGTAAAGAACTACTGTAGGTAAGTAACTGCTTACAGAGTAAATAACTAAAGTACATAACTAAGTAAATATCTGAAACTTAACACTAACACACTAAACTAGTACACAGAGTGGCGGCGGCTCTGCTGAAGGGGGGGGCGGGCACGGAGGAGGAAGACTTGGAAGAGCCTGAAAGCGCGCTGCACAATGGGCCGCCCCGCTTGGAACAAGAGAGCCCATTCGGTGCACTATGCTCCCTCGACCATACTGCCGACGTCGAGGCACAGTTTTTATATATTAACCCAGGGGGGCGGGGGGGGGGTCTCCCCCCCCCGGTCCTCTCCTCTCCTCTCCTCCCTCGCCTCCCTCCCTCCCCCCCCTACTTGATGTTTAGTGTTCTCACTTGTGTAGTATACTGGTATGTCGGGGTATCACCGTCGTGTTGTTTTCGCATAGCACGGACTTCGCTCATGTTGGACTGCATATTTGGAGATGTGTCTCGATGCCCTTGTGATAGATGGAGCACAAGCGACACCACCACCATATTTAGTCATGCCTGCGTTCGTGTGGCCTTTCACGTATGGCCGCTCTTTCTACTCACCGAAGGACGGCGAACCCCTGGGGGCTCGGTACGTGCAGTACTGACCTTTTCCCCCCCCCCGAAAAACCCCAAGAATAACTGTTGGTATGTTCATACCATATAAATACAAATGTACGTATGTATGCACCTGGTAAAGAGCGCGATCGAAGTATCACACACACACCTTGCACAGATGAGTTTCGACGACATCCTCGATCTCACAGCTGTTGTTCATTAATGTTATTTTTTTAATCAATATACCTGGTATGCCTATTTTACGTTTTTTTATGGTGTATTCTGTCGCTTTCATCCAACCCGCTATAACGGGGGGACCATACTAAATACGTAGGACCAAACCGTGTTTTGTAAACATGCGGTAAGTATATACCAGGTACCTGGTAGGTTTTTTTCTGTGTACCGTACATAGGTCTTATTTAATACTCGGTATGGTCCGCCGTCATAGTAACATTATTGTGGAAAAAAAAAACCCGGGTCGATCGCTGGTGCAGGCGGTGGATTACGACGGAAACACCCCCCTCATCTGGGCGGCACGCGAAGGCCACCGTGGATGTGTCAACATCCTCCTTGACAATGAGGCGTCGACCAGGACCCCGGATGAGAACGGGAACACGGCGCTTCACTTTTCGTGCCAGGTACGGCGTGGTGCGGTAGGCGGTGGGGTGGGGTGGGGTGACGTGAGGTGTCGTATTTTGTGTGGTGGGATGTGGTGTGATATGGTATGGTATGGGATGGTATGGGATGGGGTGGGATGGAATGAAATGGGATGGGATGGGGATGTAATGGGATGGGATGGCATTATATGGTATATGTGAGGCCATGACATGGGTGTGATATGATGTGATATGGTATGGTATGGGATGGGATGGAATGGGATGGCATTATATGGTATATGTGAGGCCATGACATGGGTTTGATGTGGTGTGGTGTAATATGGTATGGTATATGGCATGGGATGGGATGGCATTATATGGTATATGTGAGGCCCATGACATGTGGCACGGCACATATCAGTGGCAGGGCCATGAACATGACATGAACATGCCATGCCAACCACAACATATGGCATATACCATGCCATATGGTAGCCATACTGACGGCACAGTACAGTATAGTATGGTATGGTATGATGCCGCCAACCGAACGGGGGAGATGACGCGTGTATCACCTCACCGCCGCCTCTTCCTTCCCCCTCCCCGTCGCCCGTGTCGTCTGTCGCCACCGACCCGACCAACCATACCCCCCCCCCTCCTCCTCCCCCTCCTTCTAAACCCCTAGAACGGCCACTCTGGGATCACGTCCGACCTGCTCGACTGGGGTGCTCTGGTCACAGCCCAAGACTACTGGCAGGTACGCACATATTGACACGTGCATGCGTCTGCTGACATGCCGGCGGGGGGGGGGGGGTGCTCATGTCGTGCACGGCCGTAGTCGTATGACCTAGACCCTCGCAGTACCCTACAATGCCGGGACGGATCACGTTGGGTTTTCAACCAACCAGTGCACGCATTGCTTGCACCAAGGCGAAGCGCCGTGAGATATTGGGCGAGTCGCATGGAGGGTGAGGGGTGCTCACATGCCGGGGGTGGGGGGGTGGGGGGCGTCTATCTGCGCCCCGACTGCGGAAAACCGGGGGGAGGACTTCTTTGGTGCGACTCGTTCCTTGGCGCTGTCGGGGGCGTGCTCAAGGCGCGGGTGTTGACGGGGTTTTTTTTATTGTCGAGGCTTGCGTTGACCGTTTTTTGCGAGCAAGCTCGGAGGTATGAATGTGTTACACGATCACGCGGTGGAATAGCTGCAGAAGCCCAGGGTGTCGGTGGGGCACGGGGCGCTCATGTAGGCCGCTCGCTTGCCACCTCGACGTTGCCACGCTGTCGACTCAAACTCCCTCTAACCCTCCCTTTGCCCCTGTCATTCCCCCCTTCCTCCTCCTTCCCTTCTCCCTTCTATCCCTCCCTCTCTCCCTCTNTTTTTCGAAGCTGGATCGAGGTCTGTTCATACTTACATACGTACATCCCTCGCTTTTTCCCCCTGAAGATGTTTTTTTTCTGTTTTTTGTTTTTTTACATGCTGTTGTCTTATTCCTCTCCCCGTTCCCATTTTTCTCTCGTTTCTGTTTTTTTTTCCCCCGTTGTGCCTCCTTGGGCCCTTGGCGTTGCCATCTGTCGAGCAGAAGGGGTACAGCGTTTTGCATCTGGCGGCGATGAGAAATCAAGGATCGATGGGTGAGACGATGGCGTTAGTGTTGTATCATAGCTGCTCGATCGCGGTGATGGTGGCGGTAGTCGTGACACTCACCCCCCTGTGTGACCCGTGGTACGAAACGTTTCCTGAATGTCGGCGCTTCTTAGCCCCGAATCGTTGTAATTTCATTACTGTGATGCAATAGTTTTCATTGTATACTTACTCGTAGGTGTTGAGATTGCTCATCGGGCAGCATATTTTGCTATTTTCGTCCAAAATCAGTGTGTGTGCAGGCTACTGCAGGTATAGAGCTCCTCTAGTGACCACCCTCACAAGAAAAACACGGTGCATCACCTGCATGCAGGCTACCGTAGCATGCGTCGTATCAATTGCTCCGTATCGAAAGGGATGCGCGATCAACGGTAAACTGACGTAAGGCAAGCAACGAATTGAGTACGCCCCCCCCCCCCCCCCCCCCCCCCCCCCCCTCTCTCTCAATTACTTTGACGCTTGTGTCATCCATACGCAACAAAGTCCGCCTCACTTTAGAGGTTCTGAGTAGGATTCAGCTCGTGCGACTCACCCCAACACGTCGCGGCACTTCGCCCTTGGTGCAAGCAATGCCTGTGCCTGGTTGTTGAAAACCCGACGTGATCCGCCCCGGCATTGTATATAGGTATGCGAGGGTCTATGGCCATACGACTACGACACGCATGGCATGAGTACCCCGCTCCGTCCCGGCATTGTAGGGGTGCAAGGGTCTATGGTCATACGACTACGGCCACGCATGAATATGAAGTACCCCCCGCCCCCCCCCCGCCGCCGCCGCCGCCGCCTCCAAAACATGTGTAACCGTTACAGTGGAGCTTCTCCTCCAGCGCGGAGCGGACCCGGATGCCCACGATTTGGAAGAGGGACTCACGCCGCTCATGTGGGCTGCTCAATTGGGGTGAGGGTTAATTGATAGCAGGAAACTACTACTTTTGAATAGGAATTTCGGTCCCGCTTCTGCGGCTGCGGTCGAACGAGTTTTTATGATTGGCCGATTCGGTAGATCTGTCCGTCTGTCGGCCATTCGGTCGGGCGGTCGATCGGCCGGTCTGGCGGTCGGTCGATCATCCGTTCGGTAAATTGATCGGTCTTCGTTGACGCGGTCCCAGGCTGTTGCTTCGACTGAACGCGTCGATCGAATCGCGTAACGAATCTAGATCGGTCGGTTGGTTGGTTTGATCAGTCATTCGGTCGGTCGTGCGGTAACCTGGTCAGTTTTTTGTCGACGGTACACTTACTAGTTACCCCAAACGAACTAAACGAATACGGGGGACCAAAGTAGTCAGGACCCATCACATACACAAAACAATTCCATTCTGTTTTACTCGTACGCCTATTTGGTCCTGGTTACTACAGTATGTTCCCCCGTAATAACTACGAGCTGGTTCAGGCATATCACCCAAAATTTCGTCAGTCACGAATGCCGCATGCAATAGCAACTCCAATGTCACATATTTGGTATCATACTGACCGCCATGAACAGTGGAAGAGGGTGACGTCGCCAGTTTTTTGTTCAAGGACCTAGAACTGGCGCTACCGCCGAAAATGTGGCCCGGCCAATCACAGGCCTTCAAAGTGGTCAACAATAGTCAGGCGTTTCCGTAGGAAAACCTGTTTTCCCCCATTTTTTTGTTTCTGAACGAGCCGCTTCCAGGTGGTCTAAGGCATGTTTGTACAAAGTTTCACGCAAATATTCGAAAATCTGACTGCGTATGATCATATTAAGTCATATTTAACGCCCAAAATCGATTATATACTAAAACTAAGTAACTACGAGGCGACGCCTATTTTTGCACTTTTACCGCATAAAAGTCAAAATGTCCACGCCGTTTTTTGGAGATAGACCCTGAAATTTGGTACACGTGTTTTATGCGCCCTACCCGAGCCTTTTACGAATGTTTTTTTTTTTTTTTTTTTTTCGCCGGAAATTTTGGATCTCTTAAGACCCAAATTTCCCAAAAAAATACAGTCCGACAAAAAATATAAGCCACTTTTGTAATACAAAAAATATAAGCCACTTTAAGAAACAGTCGAAACAGCGCGATACGAGAGTGTAAACAGGAAAAAAAGTCATTATTACGCATTCTGGGTGGGGGGAGGTTGAAAAAAATCCCCGGGGTTGCCAGGGGATGCCTGGATACCATCCCCGGTTTTTTTCATTTTCTCAATTGTTTTTTTTTTTTTAACTTGGCGCGTCACCGGCGACCGGCGACGAGCGTCACCACACTCTCCGTAAACGCTAAAAAGGCGCGCGCCGCGACGCGGACATACCAACACATGTTACAGCAGCAAGAACACCATCTAAAGCAGTGGTAAAACCACTAGGCACCCCCAACTCGTACGAGGAGTACCACAGCAGTACCGTACCCGATCCCGCCCCCCCCCCCACCCCCCGCCCCCCCATCCTGACGGCGGTTTCAACTCGTGAGCCTTGACACGCCTCCTCGCTCATGGCATAGGCGCGCAACAATCGACTGCACACCACGACGCGGTCGCTCCGTCTGTTTGTGCAGGTGGGGCAGCTTGAGGTGTTTTCACCTTTCGCCAGCATGACTCTGCTCGAAGACGGCTCGAGGTAGGGATGTATCGTCCAGTATCTCTGCACAAGGAGACGCGCCGCGTTCCTGCGCGTCGAACTACGCGCCTGCCCACCTTCCGTCGATGAGCTCTCCACTGTTACAGCGTTGTCTCCGAAGTATCTCTGGAGACTGGAGTGGAGTGAAAAAAACAGCACCAAGTACCCACGGACGTTCGAGTGTCGGGCCTGTGGCGGCCTGGTTCGATGAGAACCACCGAAATGTTCCACCCACCAGCAGTACCCGCCGCCACAATGTCCGGGTCATCGTGGATGTTGTGCGCCGGAGCTTTGTCCTGCTGGACGGAGACGTCTCCGGGCCCACCCGGCCACATGGCCTTGATGGCAGGGAAGACATCGTTGAGCATCTTCTCCTTGTACACCTGCTTGTTTACCTCGACCATCCTCGTCGCCATCGRCCCCGCAGCCCTGTTCCTGCTGTTGCGTCGGGCCGGCGCCATCCTGGTGAACGGGAAGATGCCGATCTTACCGTCAAAGTTGCGGTTGCCTGCCGTGTCTCTGCGCGGCCGCCCGACGGCTGCCAGGAACCTCAGCTTCTTGATGTGGGATTTGTGCTGCACTTTGTGTACCTGGTACAGGCGCGTCCTCACCATCAGCCAGGTAGTATCGCTGGCCCTGCTTCTTGATGAAGAACCACTTCTCGTCCACCATGACGACGTTGTCCATCTTGTCGAAGCCTCCCCCTCCCCCCCCTACTTGATGTTTAGTGTTCTCACTTGTGTAGTATACTGGTATGTCGGGGTATCACCGTCGTGTTGTTTTCGCATAGCACGGACTTCGCTCATGTTGGACTGCATATTTGGAGATGTGTCTCGATGCCCTTGTGATAGATGGAGCACAAGCGACACCACCACCATATTTAGTCATGCCTGCGTTCGTGTGGCCTTTCACGTATGGCCGCTCTTTCTACTCACCGAAGGACGGCGAACCCCTGGGGGCTCGGTACGTGCAGTACTGACCTTTTTCCCCCCCCCGAAAAACCCCAAGAGTAACTGTTGGTATGTTCATACCATATAAATACAAATGTACGTATGTATGCACCTGGTAAAGAGCGCGATCGAAGTATCACACACACACCTTGCACAGATGAGTTTCGACGACATCCTCGATCTCACAGCTGTTGTTCATTAATGTTATTTTTTTAATCAATATACCTGGTATGCCTATTTTACGTTTTTTTATGGTGTATTCTGTCGCTTTCATCCAACCCGCTATAACGGGGGGACCATACTAAATACGTAGGACCAAACCGTGTTTTGTAAACATGCGGTAAGTATATACCAGGTACCTGGTAGGTTTTTTTCTGTGTACCGTACATAGGTCTTATTTAATACTCGGTATGGTCCGCCGTCATAGTAACATTATTGTGGAAAAAAAAAACCCGGGTCGATCGCTGGTGCAGGCGGTGGATTACGACGGAAACACCCCCCTCATCTGGGCGGCACGCGAAGGCCACCGTGGATGTGTCAACATCCTCCTTGACAATGAGGCGTCGACCAGGACCCCGGATGAGAACGGGAACACGGCGCTTCACTTTTCGTGCCAGGTACGGCGTGGTGCGGTAGGCGGTGGGGTGGGGTGGGGTGACGTGAGGTGTCGTATTTTGTGTGGTGGGATGTGGTGTGATATGGTATGGTATGGGATGGTATGGGATGGGGTGGGATGGAATGAAATGGGATGGGATGGGGATGTAATGGGATGGGATGGCATTATATGGTATATGTGAGGCCATGACATGGGTGTGATATGATGTGATATGGTATGGTATGGGATGGGATGGAATGGGATGGCATTATATGGTATATGTGAGGCCATGACATGGGTTTGATGTGGTGTGGTGTAATATGGTATGGTATATGGCATGGGATGGGATGGCATTATATGGTATATGTGAGGCCCATGACATGTGGCACGGCACATATCAGTGGCAGGGCCATGAACATGACATGAACATGCCATGCCAACCACAACATATGGCATATACCATGCCATATGGTAGCCATACTGACGGCACAGTACAGTATAGTATGGTATGGTATGATGCCGCCAACCGAACGGGGGAGATGACGCGTGTATCACCTCACCGCCGCCTCTTCCTTCCCCCTCCCCGTCGCCCGTGTCGTCTGTCGCCACCGACCCGACCAACCATACCCCCCCCCTCCTCCTCCCCCTCCTTCTAAACCCCTAGAACGGCCACTCTGGGATCACGTCCGACCTGCTCGACTGGGGTGCTCTGGTCACAGCCCAAGACTACTGGCAGGTACGCACATATTGACACGTGCATGCGTCTGCTGACATGCCGGCGGGGGGGGGGGGGTGCTCATGTCGTGCACGGCCGTAGTCGTATGACCGTAGACCCTCGCGTCCCTACAATGCCGGGACGGAGCACGTTGGGCTTTCACCAACCATGCAGACATTGCTTGCACCAAGCGCGAAGCGCCGTGAGATATTGGGCGAGTCGCATGGAGGGTGAGGGGTGCTCACATGCCGGGGGTGGGGGGGTGGGGGGCGTCTATCTGCGCCCCGACTGCGGAAAACCGGGGGGAGGACTTCTTTGGTGCGACTCGTTCCTTGGCGCTGTCGGGGGCGTGCTCAAGGCGCGGGTGTTGACGGGGTTTTTTTTATTGTCGAGGCTTGCGTTGACCGTTTTTTGCGAGCAAGCTCGGAGGTATGAATGTGTTACACGATCACGCGGTGGAATAGCTGCAGAAGCCCAGGGTGTCGGTGGGGCACGGGGCGCTCATGTAGGCCGCTCGCTTGCCACCTCGACGTTGCCACGCTGTCGACTCAAACTCCCTCTAACCCTCCCTTTGCCCCTGTCATTCCCCCCTTCCTCCTCCTTCCCTTCTCCCTTCTATCCCTCCCTCTCTCCCTCTCCCCTCCCCCTCCCTCCGTCCGCTTACCTCCTCTCCTCTCCTCCTCCTCCCTCCTCCTCGCTTCCCTACCTCCTCTCCCTACCTCCTCTCCCCCCCGTACCCTCTTTACCCCCCGCGCTCTTCTCTGTTCCGACTCCAGTTCACACCGTTCCATCGCGCTTGCTCTCAAGGGCACGGTGACGTGCTGGTTGAGCTTCTGAGAGCCAGGGCGCCGGAGGGGGCGAAGACGACCGACGGTCGTCGCAAGGGGGAAGGTGCCCGAGGCTTCGGCAGCGGCATTGGCGGCGGCGGCGTGTGGCGGCGGTGGCGGTAACGGAGGCAAGCGAGGGGCGGAGGTAGGAGGGGAGACGAAAGCCTTTCCCCACGCTGGGCCTGCCCTCGCCGAGATCGATCGACCTGAGGAACACTTTCAGGCGACTCCTTTGCGACGAGCAGCCGCGAAAGGTCAGCGAGGAGGTGTGTCAAGGCTATGAAATGATGTTGACACTTTGGGGAGGGGGGCGGTTCGGGGGGGGGGGAGGGGGCGCGAGAGCGGGAGGCAACCCTATCAGCTGTTCTTTGCACTTACGTTGTTGTTTTTGTTCCTTAACCTCGGCTGTCCCAATGCGCAGAAATGGTCGGATGTCCTGGTTAGGTTGGCGACCTACCGCTTACGAGTACGCGTGACACAGCACAACTCGTGCGGCGCTTACATTTATAGCCACAACGGCAGAAGAGAGCGCTTTATTGCGCGCCTTTTTGTATCCTCGGCGCGCATGCGTCGTGTGCTTGTCGAAGGAACCGTGACCCCAGCGGACATTCCACAAAACGTCGCGGGGATTTTTCTTTTTTCTTCTGCGCACCACACCGAGGTGCGGCGCCGCGCAGTGCCGTATATACCCGTGCTGCGCCTGGCCGCCGCCGCCGCCGCCTCCTCACTTTCTACTATTTGTCCCATGTGTTTTTCAATGTTTCCCAACCTTGCCAACCTTTCCTGTCTTTTCCACCCTTTTCCCATTTGTTTCTCAACCTTTTCTCAACTTTTCCCAACTTTTTCCTGACCTTTTTTCCCAACTGTTATATTAAATAGTAACTTTTTTTTCCAAACAATTGCTGATGCTGCTGTTGTTGTTAACCCGCCGCTCTCGATACATAAATGACATCAATCGCGGCACGCGTTCGTTCCTCTTCTTCTTTTTTTTTTCCCCCAGGTGGTGTCCATGCTGGTGCAGAACGGCGCTAACGTGAACTCACGGGACGGGTTCTTCTACACGCCGCTGCACCTCGCCTGCGTCAACGGCGCCGTCGCGTGCGTCGACGTCCTGCTCCGCTCGGGCGCCGACCCCACCACGAGGGCGCAGGGGGGCGTAACGCCTCTGCTGGCGGCTAGGAAACCCGAGGTCAGGGAGCTTCTCAACAACTTCTTACCCGCGTGGAGTGCGTCCGATGTTGTCGCTGCTAGCTATGCAGGGGTGGACCGTGGCGGCGTTAACGGTGGTGGGCCTGGGGATGAGCGTGGGGGCGCGGCCGTGGTGCCCGCTCGGGGAGTCGAGATGGCGGGGGTTGCTTCCGCCGTGTCTGTGGTCGGCGAGGGCGAGAGCCAGCCTGTCGCCCCGGCGGCCGATACGACGACGGTTCCGAAGGGGGGAGCCGTGAAAGTGCGAAGCCTTCCGGTGTGTGCCGCCGCTGCCGCCGCCGCGGCCGGTTCCGAGCAGCCGCCGGTAGAGGGAGGAGGCTTGCCGTCACCCACCGCGATGGAGGTCTGCGAAGAGTCGGAACCTTTGAACGTTGACCGCGCGATGGGGTTGCCCGTCGCGGCCGCTAGCGGTGGTGGTGCGGGGCACATCGAGAGGGGGCGGCCGATGAGCCGGCTGCCCAAGGACGAGGCCGCGGTTCGGAGGAGGTTGCGACGGAGCAGCACCGGCAGCATGCTTCAAAAGGTCTTCAGCAACCCGCAGTTTCCGACTTGGCCAAGCGGGGAGGGGGTGGATGACGTTTCCCCGACCGGCCTCGCGGGTCCGACGCGCTCGGCTTTCTTGCGCAACGGACGTAGCATTAGTGTTGGCGTTCCTGCTGCTGCTGCTTCTGCTGCTGCTTCTGCTACCCTCTCTTCTGCTGATGCTGATGCTGCGTCTGCCGCCGCCGCCGCTGCTGCTGCTGATGCTGCTGCTGCTATTGCTGCTGCTTCGGCTGCTGCGACGGCTGCTGCTGCGGCTGCTGCGACGGCTGCTGCTGCTACGGCTGACGCTGATGCTGCTACTGCTGCTGCTGCCGCCGCCGCTGCCGCCGCTGTGTCTACCGCGACGCCAACCACGGCACAGAGAACGGCAGCGGCGGCGACGGCGGCGGTGGCACCGGTAGCGACACCACCGAGGGCTAGCAATCCACAAACGTCGTTTCCTCCCCTCTTCACCGATCTGGATGACCTCAGCAGCGTCCCCTCGGCGGCTCCCCCCCGTAGAAACCTCGCGAGACTGACGGTGAAGAACCCCGACCTGTTCCGGGGAAGGAGGCGACTGAGCGACGCGGGGACAGAGGCTGGGGTGGCGGCAGCGGTGGTAGCGGCTGCGGCGCTAGCGACGGCGGTAGCGACGGCGGCAGCGGCGGCGGCGGCGGGGGCAGGGGCCCCGTTGGCCGAAGGAGAAAGGAGGGCGTTCAGGAAGCGGCGGGCCAGGTCGCTACCCCCCTGCTGGGAGGGGGATGAGGAGATCGCGAGGCGCCGGAAGGGGGGCGAGCAGCCTCGCCCCCCGCGCAGGCCGCGGCTGGAGTCGCGCCCGTGCATGGACGGCCCCGCGGCCGTGATCGCGAACCTCGCGCTGGACGAGGCTAAGGGCGATGATGTAGCGTGGAGCTGTTGGATGCAGGGGATGGAGGGGAGGGCGGGGGGCGGGGACAGTCCGCTCCCGCTGTCCTCCGCGTTGGTGCCGTTGAGGCGCGCGACCACTCTCATAGGCTAGCGACACGTCGTGTCCTTGCCGGTGCTGGCGGGAGGGTGAGGGGTAGGGAGGGGGGAGGGGGGGGGGGGGGGGGGGGGCGGGGGTAATAGAGGTGGGTGTTTCGCGTGGTGGGGTGGGTGAGGGTTTTTGGCCGATTCTTACTGGAGTGCCCGTCGTAGCGCTCTCCACGGGTTAATATACAGGTTTGGACACCACGTTTTTGGAGTTTTTTTTTTTTTGCTCTGGGTTGTGCTGTGTAGCTACTTTTAGAGGATG
>MEHQ01003439.1:55926-73399 GCA_008828725.1 Saccharina japonica | reverse complement strand
GGGGTGCGATAAAAACACAAGGTAGAAACATTTAATCGTGTTTTCGCACCCCCATCGGAGAGATCACACCCCGGTGCGATCTCTCCGACATAAATAGAAATTTGAGGGCCACCGCAGCGGGTCTGTTGTAGGTAATATTATCATTTATTTCATACTCCGATGAGATATCACCAGTGCGCCACTCCTCTCAAACGTACTTTACCAGCGCATGGTAGGTCAAGTCGTTTTAGGTAGCTTTGAGTCATTTACGCAGCACCGTTGCCCGAGTACGGCCCGGTGTATTTCGATTCAGCAGCGCACCCATCGGAGAGATCGCACCGGGGGTGCGCCAAAATAGAAGAACGGCATGATTTAATTGTGTTTCCGCACCCCCATCGGGGAGAACGCACCCATCGGAGAGATAGCACCGGGGTGTGATAAAAAACACAACGTAGAAACATTTAAAAACGCGATCGCACCCGGTGCGAACCTTCGCATGATTACGGTATGCCTCTGAACTATGTTAATTCATAGACAAAGCACAATAATATACGATACCTGGTATGATATCATATCATACGTATGTGAAGGAATGCCCTTTCTCGGGGAGACACAGGGGTGTCGATGCTGGCCAGGGCACGCTTCTCCTTTGGTAAAGTTCTTCTTGTTACTTTCCTCATGGTAGAGCTCGATAGGCTAGGGTGAACGGAGTACGAAGGTAAGGCTCAGCCAAATACCAGGCTGATCCCACTATCCATGTATCTTCAAACATGTACGATTTACGGAGACGTTTCCGTTACTAGCACGTCACGTGATCTCATACTCGTGCGTATTTGTCTATCTACTCGCAATAATACGTATTGCGCCTCCTCATAGCTACTTGATACCATCACATTAGCCCGCCCTGAATAGTCGTAGATGCAGACCCCACAGCGATCAAAGGATGGTGATCATATCATCCTAGAAATCGGAAACAGGGGTCGAAGGTGCGGCTATTCGAAAAAAATAAATGAGGACATAAATCTTCCCCACACCTCGTAATGAGGTTTCAGCGCCTCATGTGTCAGGCAAACGCGCCATACGAGAAGAAAAGGCTACAATGTGCCAACAGCAAGCGGTAATTGATACCATCACACGTACATAATAATAAGTGTTATGGTGGTACTGCTGGACTCTAATATGAAAATGCCGGTAAATACCTGGTAACAGGTATTGGGATCGCATGTATTTGTAGTACTTGGAAGGCGTGTATCTGATATGGAAACGAGGGGTTTCCAAGGCGAGGCAACTCGAGCTTTCAGCCTTTCAGTCTTCCATCGTGGGAAAATGATAAAGCTGCTATTCTTCTAGCTCTAAGCAAACAACACACGTGAGTACCAACGAGTACCTGTGCAATAGGCAAACCTGGCATGGCAGTTGAGCAAGAAAGCCTGCCGTTCGAGGGCTTGAGTGGCAGAACTTCCACCGTTGAGCAAGAAAAGGAGCAATATCCGGGGGCATGAGGGACAGAACTTGCTTCGTCGAGCAAGACGGTCTCGTCTCAGCAGCTTGTTGTCTTCTTGTCGAGGTCGTTGCTCCCTCATCCAGTCCAGGCCTTCGGTCGTCAGGTTGGTCTGTTTTGTACGAGGCGCTTGGTCCTCATCGGCGCGTCGTGTACGGTGGCCCACCGAGGGGCCCTGGGATTCGAGCTCTTGGCCACCATGAAGAGCAGCAGACCCTCCGTCCGCTTGAGTCTCCATCGTGAGAGAACGAGGGAAAAAGTGAGCTCGCAAAAGCTCGAAGAAAAGCAGCCTCAGCCAGCTGCCTATCCCCCGCGTGAATCAAGTCCTTGACTCCTTGGGAAAAGGCCGGGTATTTTCCCTGATTGTTGATTTGGTTTATTCGCTCCACCAGATTACCGCGCACAAGGACACCGTTCCTCTCACGGTATTTTGCAATCCCATCGGCCTCTATGAGTGGCTTGTAATGCCCCAAGGCAGCAGTGCTTCGCCCGGCTCGTTCGTCAAAGTTGTCAACGAAGTTATCAAGGACTTGGAACAGGTGGCGGCCTACCTCGACGATGTGATCGTTTCCGACTCTGATCCGGTGGCCCACGTCAAAACGATACGTGCTCTCTTCGAGCGGCTGCGCAGGCTTAACCTCAAGTTCTCCCCCTCGGAGGCCCGCCTGGGCGCCACGGATGCCGATCTTCTGGGCGACTCCATTTCGCCCGCGGGTGTGCGTCCAAACGCGGAAAAAGTATCAGCTTTGACAAAAATGTCCATGCCCCGGAATATCAAGCAGGTCCGCGCCCTGATGGGTGGGATAGGGTACTATCGCAAAACCCTGTGTGACCTGTCAAAGCGAACCCCTCCTATCACCTCTCTTCTTCGGAAGGGGGCCAACTTCGTCTTCACGCCATCGATGGGGGCCATCGTGCGAGGGATTCTCGCCGCCCCACCCATTTTGGGTTTCCCCGACTGGGAGACTATTCCCGACGTCTCCCGCCTCTTCCACGTATACTGTGACGCCAGTATCGACGGTTTTGGTGCCGCCCTCGAACAGGAACAGCCCGGCGGCACGGTACGATCCATCACCTACATCAGTCGGGGTACCCTTGATTCCGAGAGGCATTGGACATCGCTAGATTTGAAAGCTGGCAGCATAGTCTGGACAATCAAGCGACTCCGAGGCTACCTTTGGGGTACGAAGTTCCGCACCTTTTCTGATCACATAGCGCTCGAGAGCATCGGCAAAGTAGGGGACCATAACCCGCGCGTCCAGCGGTGGCTCGAGATTATCCCCGTGTTCGACTTCACACTCTAGTACCTCAAAGGCAGCGGCAACGGAAATGCTGAGTTTCTGCCCGCCTGTCAGAGCCAGCCACGGCACACCATCGCAGTGGATCTAGCAGCCTCACCCCTGCCGATGACGATGGCATATTCCTCATCCGAGCCTGCGGGCTCGTCACCCGTTCTTCACCAACCCCCGGTGTCGGCTTGGGTGGGGTGGTTCCCGGACTCGATAGTGTGGTTTTAGGTGGGCTACCTTTCACCTCTTCGGATTTTCGCGATTTTCGCGCACACGGGTCACGTATAAGGATTGACGACCTTCCTGCTCCTTCGGGGAGATTTGTCGCTCGTGTATCTACTTCCGTTGCCACCATCGAGCGCCGTCCTGGCCGTGGGGAACGTTTACCTACGAGTACCGCCAACAGAGCTTTCGCTTCGGTTTTAGCCGTACCCTCAGTGGGCGGCAAGGGGCCTGCAGAAGCCCCCGCTGCTGCGACCTCTCTCGCCCAACATGCCCCTCTCCCGACGAGCACTTCACAGGGAGAATATTCCGCCGCGTTCACAGACCCGGCCGCGTCCGCCCCTCGCCGCCTAGCAGCCCGGCGCCTCTGGCTTGTTTACCGCCCTCGGGTCGCATCTCCACCCGGACGTGCCGAAGAACAGTTTCTACCACTGGCACTGCACCGCCTGCTGTTGATTGTGGTTTCGGTCCCGGCGGGGCCCCTCGACCCTCCGCCCGGCGTGCTGTTACCCCGCCACGAGTTTGTCGGCCGCGACCGCCTCCGGCCGTCGTTATAGCCCCTGCTCTTGCCGCCTCGCCTGTCCCGACGGTACCCGTTCCGTCCGACCGCGACCGCGCCGGGCCTGTGGGGACTCCCCTTTTAAGACTTCCAACGCCGACCAGCGTACCGTCCGTCACCGCGACCGACTTGAATGCCCTTGGTGCAGCTGCTGAACTACAGTTCGGTGATTCCGCAGTGCGCTACTCACACGCCGACTGGGCACGGGAGCAACAGGCCGAGCCCGCGTGCAGCGCCGCCATACGCTACATAACTCTTGGCCGGCCAGAGACCTTGCCAGACGATATGCTGTCATGTCTTCCCTCACACCAGCGCCCTTCCTTCTCAGAAGTTCACGAGCTGGTGGCAAAGGACAACTACACACCACCGAAGCCGGCATCGTCCTGCTCGTCCGACGGCCGTGCCCACCCTTAGCGCCTGATTCACCGCTCTCGGTGGGCCACACGGCTTGCTTATTGAACGACGATCCCCTTCGTATTTACGTGCCACTGCCCGTGCTCCCCTGGATCGTGCAGGCTTGACATTCCACAGCTTCCTGCCACCTGGGGACTGCGCGCACCCTGCGTATGCTCGAACGTTTCTACTGGTGGATCGGTCGGAGCATCTGCACCAGGTGGTGGCTACGCCACTGCTTGAAGTGCCGAACACAAAAAAAGTCACCGCTGACGATCCGGTGGCCCGTCATTTTGCCCCTGCCGAAAGGGCCCAGCATTGCTGTCAGCGTCGACTACTTCGGCCCTCTACCGACCACGCCCCGAGGCGACACCTTGCTCTTCAGACCGTTTCAGTCGCCGCGCCAGACATGTTCACAGTCATCGCAGTCGAGTTCACCGCTGAAGGCAAGGGTAACATTCTCATCAACAGGGGTATTCCCCTCTGGGGATTCCCCTGCAGCATTCTCTCGGATAACGGCCTCCAGTTTCGCTCAAAGATTTCGCGAGTCGTCTATCAACTTCTCGGAGTTCGGAAAATTGACACCAACTCCTACCACCCCAAACTGCAACGGTGGGGCGGAACGTGTCATCCACACGATGGCCCAGATGCTGTCGTTGGTCGTCAGCGAGCTCCGCAACAACTGGGATGAACAATTCCCCCACGTCGAGTTTTTGTACAACAACTCGGTCAGCGCCGCCACGGGTTTGGCTCCCAACCAGGTCCACATGGGTCGGCTTCCTCGTCTTCCTCTCACGATTTTCGAGCACGTCGGGCTTTCACCAACCAGGCAGACATTGCTTGCACGGGGAGGGGGCATACCGCTCTCAGGTCCTGAGAGCCCGGTGTCGCCGGCATCGGGCGAGGAAGCCCTACCCTCGTATGAGCTTTACCGACGTTGTGGGCTGCCCTGCCTCTATTGAGACCCCTCGCAGTTGTGCCTCCCCCCCCCCGAACTGAAGCCCCCGCTGCAAGACGAGCGTCTTGAGACTTCGGGTTATAATCCCGGGAACTCGATATCGCACCCGGCGGTAGTGGGCTAGAAGACCTACCCAACTTTGGGCGTCGCCGCCAGCGAGAAGTGCACAATGGGCCGAGATAGGGGTGCATCCTCTTTCCTCCTCCAGTGTCGAAGGCATATGTCGCCTTGTGGTTCCCCTCCCCACGCATTGAGCAGGGCTCGGCAACCCGTGACCCCCACAGAGCCTGTTTCCGACCTGGGATCCTGCTATCAATCGAGAACCAGTCTGCCCCCAACCTGCTCTGGTACTCCTCGCTCGGGTACTGGCTGTGAGTTCGGAGAGAGACACTGACGGCTACCGGCGATGGGCCTGAATGACTGGTGCCTCTTTGCGCGGCACCAAAGCCTACTGGCTTCGGGTGCCCTCGGTAGAGGTACACCGGAGCCGCTGGTGCGAGCGCACCGACATCCCTGATGGAAGGGAAGTAGACCGTCTCTGGTGCAGATCCGTCGCAGGAGCGAGGGCTGGGCGACTATGATACTCCCCCCAGACGTCGATGGGGAACGGTGCCTCCACCGTGAACTTGGTCGGGGCGAGGGCCGATCATCTGATGCTGTCCTACCCCACCGAACCCCGGTGAATGATTTTACCCCTTGCCGGCATCGACCGTGAACGGTAGCCTTGGGCATCTTGTGCCCCCTCTCGGTGCGTCAACGTCGTTCGTCACTGAGTATCATCGGCGAAGGTCGCTGACATGTGTGTACCGACCTCCCCGACAGGGGGAAATAAACCGTTGCCGGCGCCTTAAGACCCCCCGATAAGGTGGGAGCAGAGTAACAATTATGCTCCTTCCAAAAATCGATGGTGAACCGTGCTTCGATCCCGTCCGCGGCCGCGGCAATGGCCGATCGCCTGATGATGCCCTACCCGGCCAGACTTGGATAACGGGCTGCGAAAGGGGTTCGGTCCTACCCCTCCTCGGCGTTAGCCTTCGCGACGCCTGCTGTTGGATCCCTCCCGATGACGGGGCTGGTCCCCTTGTCCAGGCACTCGTCCATGCCGGAGTGGTTATCCTCCGTCCGCGTCCCACCAGCGGCGGGATCACTGCGAAGCTCGTCGTGGCTGTCGTCGACGGCAGACCCTCATCCTGTTGCACTCCACTCAAACCCTTCTGCTGCGACCCCCCTGTCGCGAGGACTGGTCCTCCCGTCCCCACGCTCATCCACGCCGGAGTAGTCATCCGCCCCCCCGTCCCATCGGCGGTTGAGCCTCCGTTGGGTGTATCGCGACTATCGCTGGTGCCCTACCCCCCTCCTGCCATTCCCCAACCGACAGTTGCTCTTGTGACCCCGCTGGTGCATGGGCTGTTTCCCCCGTTCCCGTATGAATACATGCCGGGATGGTCGTCCGCCGCCCACGTCCCATCGCGTCGCCCGTGACCAAACCCTATTCAAGTCCTGCTGTTACAGCCCTCGTGTAGTGAGGGCTGACTCACTCATCACCACCCTCATCCACACCGGAGTAGTCGTCCGTCTGCCGCGTCCCACCGGCGGCTGAGCGCCCTATGGATGTATCATGACTATCACAGGTGCCCTTCCCCCCTCCTGCCGTGCCCGAACCAACCGTTTCTGCTGTAGCCCCCTACATGGGTTGCTTCCTCCGTTTCCCGCACTCATCCATGCCGGGATGGTCGTTCGCCGCTCATGGCCAACCCACGGAGGAAATGCCACTGGATGCGTTATAGTCGTTGTCGGTGGCCGCACCCCATTCAACTCCTGCTGTTGCAACCCCCCTATCGCGAGGGCTGGTCCCCCCGCCCCCGCGCTCATCCATGCCGGAGTAGTCGTCCACTTGCCGCGTCCCACCGGCGCCCGAGCCGCTGTTGGGCGTATCGCGACTATCACAGGTGCCCTACCCCCCTCCTGCCGTGCCCCAACCAGCAGTTGCTGATGTAGCCCCCCTGGTGCATGGGCGTGTTTCCCCCGTTCCCGTAATCATCCATGCCGGTATGGTCGTCCGCCGCTCGTGTCCCACCGACCGAAAAACTGCCGCTGGGTGTGTTGCAGCCGCCATCGGTCGCCGAATTCCCGTTAAGTGCATTGTAGCTTCCGGTTGCAGTCGAATCTTCTCCTAATGCTCCCCGGCTAATTCCTGCTGCCTTAACCCCCTTGGCGTCCTTCCACGCCCCACTGGTGGCGAATTCGCCGCACGCACTCCGAAGAAGGGAACTATTTTGTTTGCTTGTATTAATTGTACAGCCGCAGCGACGTAGTGGTCGGTCGTCGCTAGCTTTCTTTGTGAAAATGTGGGGATTCCTACCATCAATACGAATACAAACTTGCACTGGTGATATGTATGTTGCTGCTCGGTTTTTGGCTATCTATGTTGCTGCTCACCAATTTCCTGTGAGATTGTTCTTGGTGACCGCACATATTTCTATTCAAAAGGTTCGAAATACTTGACTTCGAAATATATAACGAGCACGCATGTACATACCTGGTACAGATGTTGTTGTAAGGTTTACAGTAGTTTGGGTCGGCAATTGGGGAACTTTTACCAGTAGCCCAATAGACTAATACTAGTAAAACCTTACAAAATGGCAACGACCGCAACACATGGGTTTGTGGGATCGCGAGGTTTATCATGCCCTCCACCAACGCATGGCCGGAAGGAGGAAGGAGACGACACCCTTGCTCAAAAGGAAGAGCGACGAACAGGGGAGGTAGTCCTAGTGCTTCACTGCGCGTGGCTGAGGGGAGCGGCGCTGAATGCGCGGGATCCCGTGCCATGGACGAGGGAAGCTGTGCTCTAAGTGCGGGCTCCCGTCGCCAGAATAGTGCCGTGACTGAGGGGAGGGGCGCTCGAAGCGCCGGCTGCCGTCGCCGGGAAGCCGCCGTCGCCTTTGGGGACGGCGCTTGAAGCGCGGGCTCCCGTAGCAACAGCGCCGTGGCTGAGTGGAACAGCGCTCGAACCATGGGCTCCCATTGCCGGAATAGCCCCGTGGCTGAGGGGAGAGTGGCGCTCGAAACGCATTTGACAAGCACGTACATAGACTCAGAGGGGCGAGGTACATGCACAGAGTTTCAACAGCACGTATCAATATTGTTGTGGGACAGATTAGATGCTTACAGAACCCATACGTACATATGCAGCAGGACGACTGCATGAGTGAGTGCTGACTAGCGGTGTGTACTTCATTCGTGCATGCCTGTTGTAGCCTCATCGTACACAATAAACATACTCCGAGCATGAGATTCGCAAGGAAGGAAGGTAGGTACCCCGAGAAACAAAATTGAGAGAAGAAACCCAAACAAAACAGACCAAACAGAAGCAAACAGATAGCGAAGCAGACCACAAACGCCGATGCAGCAGCTAGCATGGGTCCCGAATGCAACTATGTAGGGGCACAGCCTCGTCAAGAACGTACGGCAGTATCGTTGTGGTACAAAAATTTCATCCTGGCAACGTACGTACGTGTAGCTACAATAGAAACAAATACTACACCGATATCATTTGTTTTCATACTCACCGCAGAGTGCTGGTTTCAGCTCAAACCACCCCCCAACACATCACATATAGAACCATAGACTACGCCCAGAGGAATTCTGAAAGGAAAAGCAGATGAAATAATAACCATGAACAACAAAGACGCTGCTATACGTTCTTGGTGCGAGTACAGAACAGATGACTGCGTTGTTAGTCCAACGGAGTGAGATCTCGTTGCAACAGATTAGCAGTCAATGCCACACGAGCTTCTCGTAACGCGAAAGAGAGAGAGAGAAAACCTCGAAGTCGTGCGCTGCTTTGGGGTTGTATACGACCCGAGATACTCGCACTCGGGGGGGAGCGTTATTTTGGAGTTTAGCTAAAGGTTGGCGTTCAACGCGCATCGAAGGAGGGAAGGTTCAGTTTGGCTAAGACGACGTGTCCCTCTGCGAGGCACCCCTGCACGTGAACGCGCCGTCCAAGCTATCGTGCCGCCAATTCTTGCATTTTTTTCGAGAGTCATGCTTAGCCGGCACGTACTGGACTGAGAAAATCTCATGGATCTACATGATTTGACTTTTTCGTGGCCCTGTCTGCCGTACGTATCGCGGCATGTCGTGAACCGTGCCGCGGCATTTCGCGGCATGTCGCGAGATGCCGCGACACGTTGGCGCCGTCGCGGATTGCGCCACGGTTCTTCCCGTGGCAAAAGGCCGCGGTACTCGCCGCGGCATGCCACGGCCAGCGCCAAGGCAACTGCCACGGCATGCGCCGCGGAAAATACCTTGACACGTGTCGCGCTAGTGTCGCGACAGGTTTCGGGTCAAATGTCGCGGCATGTGTCGCGGTGTGTGTGCGGCGTGTGTCACGGCTAGTGTCGCGTCTAGTTTCGCGCTCTGTGTCGGGGTGTGTGTCGCGGTGTCGCAGCTGCGGCGTGTGTCTCGGCGATTGTCGCGGCTAGTTTCGCGGCGGGTGTCGCGGCGGGTATCGCGGCGTGTGTTTGAAAAAGTGTTGCAGCGTGAGTCGCGGCGCGTGTCGCGGCGTGTATCGCGGCTAGTTTCGCGGTTAGTTTCGCGGCGTGTGTTGCGGGGTTGAGTTTAGGGTTAGGGTTAGGGTTAGGGTTAGGGTTAGGGTCAGGACACTCGCCGCGACACTCGCCGTGGATCTTGCCGCGGAGCTTGCCGCGACACACGCCGCGACACACGCCGCGGTGCTTGCCGCGGTGCTTGCCGCGACAAACACTGCGACACACGCCGCGAACATGGCCGTGAATCGTGCCGCGGGTGTTATCGCGGGGCTTTCCGCGGACCTTGCCCTATTAACGTTCCGTGGCGAGTCGTGGCAGGTATCGCGTGTCGTGGCGTGCCGTGGACACTGTCGTGGCGCTTGTCGCGGGCCTTGCCGCGGGTCGTGCCGCGGCGAGCTTTCCGCGACACGTCGTGGCACTATCCGCGTCATGTCGCGGCACGTCGCGCGGGTGTCGCGGCATGTCTCGACACGTCACGGACGCTGCTGCGACGTGTCGCGACATGCCGCGGGCAGTGCAAGAAAAAGTCAAATAATGTACATCCCTCGAAAATCTGCCACAACAAGTGGCTCCCTCCAAGAAGTCGCCAAAAACCATGGCCTCAACATTTTGGGCCTCAAGCCCTTAATGTGAATTATTTGTAGTCGAGAGGGAGAACCTAAGAGTAAATTCGTAGTAAAAGAAGCCTGTTTGTTCAGTATCAGATTATGGTAGGGGACTCATCCTTGAGGGTGGCGCCTCGCCCAACCGCACGGACTTCTCCCTCACCGGGGTTTCCACGATGATAGCTACTGAACTACGTAGATTCCCTCATACCAAGCCCTCTTTAGACTGTAAGGAGGGGATGACCGTGAGGCCAGGTGTTCCCCTCTCTCCCTTGGCTCTTTCGTTGGCACAACCCTGGGACATGGTTGTGACATACCTGGTACCAGGTATTGACTGAGAACAAGCTCAAAACGAATAACGCCGGCTTTCCGGCTCACAACGGGCAGCGGCGATGCGTGGCGCTTGACAGTATTAGGAAGAGAGACGGGAGAGCTGGTGCAAACGTATTGGTCACGAGTGAAAGTGCGTGAGGTCGTCTATGGCTGTGGCTGGAGGAAAGCTTACGCTCACCACATTGTGCAGGGGTGGGGGGGCGGCCACCTGCATTGCATTGCGCTCGTGACTGCACCCCGCCACCCCGGGCTCTTTATCCAGAACGATAGGAGCAGGTTGATGGGCACTGCATCCTGCTCGCCCCCCGCCAATATGTTTATTTGCTACTATTGCGGACGGTTCCTACACATGCCCCCCTGCTCTCGAGGGGGCTACATACCCCCCCCTGCTAGGTGTGCCTTCTAGGGTATCTCGCGCTCCTTTCAGGCATGCCATGCTCTCCGAGGCGCATCATATCCCTTCAAAGGGTCGTACCCCATCCAAGGCGCTCCCTGGCTCCCCGTTGGCCTTTTGGTGGCGCTCCATACTCCCTCTAGGGCTCCGGTTCTTCGCGGGTGACTGCAGTTCATGGTATCACCGCCACCTGCACGAGCTCTATCCCTGCCGGACACTCGACACTCTATCCTGACATCAGTATCCCCTGCGGACCGTATCTCCCCGGGGGGATTCCGTGACCTCTAGAGCCCCTCCATACTTTGTTGGACGTCCCGTACCCCCTCCCCAGATCCCATGCAGTACAAGGCTCTACGTGCCTCGTCGGGTTTTCCGTGCCCTTGGGTGTTATTTACCCTTTCGTGGGGTAGCATGACTGTCAAGGCGGTGCGCATCCCCCCCTGGAGTCCCATTATTCCCAGGGTGCTCCAAACTCGTGCCAGAGGCTCCACACTGACCTCTGTGGGGTCCCATGCTATTTTTTGCACTCCGTATCTCTCGGTGGGTTCCTGTATCCGACATCCTCCGGGGGTTCGGATCGTACGTCCTCCTTGGGTGGGGCCCGATACCCTGTCAACCACTCCGTCTCTCTCCTTGCGACTCTACTTGCAAGTATGTTTTTCTCGGGCGACATGTACCTCTCCGTGTGGACACCCATAATCTCTCGGTAGCTGATTTTTCTTTCGTGAGTCTGTACGCCCACTCGGTCGCCATGCACATACCCTCCATGAGATACCTTGCTCCCTCTTGTCAGTCAGTGTGCGTTGCACTCGCACTCACGACATCTAGCAGAACGCCCTGCTCCCGCCTGTGCGGTACGTAGCCGTTTGGTAAATTGAGGCATGCGCAGTAAACGTGCACTATTACTACTGCTGCCGTGCGGCGTTGCGGTGACCATGTCACGCCCATGTCTCGGCGATCGGACACTTCATCGCCGCCGGATTCATCTGCGACAGGCGAACCCAACACAGAAACGTCACCGAACAGCACACTCATATATGCAAGAGCATCATAAACGAACTACAACACAATATCCTCGTGTGTTTTCTTCAGGTTACTACAGTATGTACCCACTTCAACTGTGTCGAGAAAGTTCCACATCGAGCGGGGGCGTATGCAAAGATGCAAAAGGTGTGCAAGCGCCAGAGCTTAGTCCACGACGTTCACGCCCTTGTAAATGAAACGCGTACGTCGTCGCGGCTCGCTGGCACCGTCCCCTGAAATAATTCGAGTCCCACAGGAGCCGGCACCGTCTCCTGGACTCCTGGAACGATTCGAGTCCCACACGAACCAGGCGTTCATCGCCGCACTTCCCACAGCTTTAAAAAAAAACGAACATGAGAGACAGCAGTGCCGTTTCGCCGCTCGAGTGGCGCAGCCTAACCTCGAAGAAAACATCCAAAATATCGCTTTCACACATGTGTGGAAATTAAGTAAACGCTACGATATATGTGTAGAGATATGTGCGGTCAAGATCGTGCGAGTGCCGACAGCCGCCGCGCACTTCGAAGACGGCCACTTACTTCCCGGAAGCCAGCCACAGCCACCAGTATCATTCGGGTATATGTTGGTACCAGATACCAGGTACGAGTTTAAGAAAACATGTACCAGGGAGATGTGTACTACGTATCAGAATAAAAGATATATTGCTTAACCCCAACGGACTCGATGGGAGTAAAGTACAGCACGTAACTGTATCCGCCCTTACCGGCGAGGAGGGAATTTACTGGGCATAAAAACAAAATAAAACGTCTCGCCCTCAAACCGGCCGAGGTTGTCCCGTTCCGCCCCGGTGAGCGCGCGCGCGTTTCCCTCCCCGATGGCGTGCTGTGTGCAGCACGAAACCTGGCGATCTCGCGGGGCACCAAGCCAGCGAAGCGGCGACACCGTTAGCCGCCACAGTATTGGCTCCTAAACCGCCACAACTGTTTGTCCGCGAGAACGCTACTTCTGAAAAGGAATCGCGACCAAGTGCCCCGCCCTCGACGCTGTCACTCGTATGCAAGAAAGTTCGCCTCACAAGCGGTTTGCTCCTCACAAGCGGTTCTTAGCAGAATGCAGCTCACCCTTCAAGCGACTTGCCGAACACCTCACGGGGCTTCGCGCTTGGTGCAAGGAATGTCTGCCTGGTTGGTGAAAACACGACGTCCCGGCATTGTAGGGATGCCTAGGCCTATGGTCATACGACTACGGCCATGCATGACATGAGTACACGCCCTCCCCTTTCAATTTGTGCCCTGGCTTGCCCACCCAACCGAGTTTTGCAACTGCATCATAAAAATAAGGGACGTCGATCTCGCTGCATCAACACCTACATACATATCTTGATACTACTCCGGGGCCTGCCACAAAATATGAAAAGCCCCCCATGCATAAACAAATGACTTGGGATGAAAGGTTTATATCGTTTCCTTCCTTACTGCTGTGCAATGCTAGTTCCCCCCTACCGGTAAAAACTGGTATCCGTACCGTACACACGAAAACAAAACACAATACAGCACAGCACAGCACAACACGCAAAAGGGTCTGAGGTCTGAGAAACGGTACGTTTTTTCTCCGGGATATGCAACCGCCACATCCCGAAACGATCCATGTAAAACGGGAAACAAAATACGGCAAAAACAAAGGCAAAAGACATAGTGCCGACGCTGACACACCACAGTTCTTATATCCCCTGTGCGGGACTTTTAGTCGCGTGTCCTGCGCGTCACATCTCGCGAGAAAATGCAAAGAGCGCAGCACAAAACGAAGTACCACGAAAGCTTTGCCTTTCGCTTTGTCGTGGTGCGAATGTACATCCGAAACTGCCTTCATTGCGGAACGACATCCGCTGGTACTTTAAACCCGGCCTGTCGTAACTCCGCAAAAGGCAAGGTCCCACTGGGTAAGCGCCTATCGGTATAATCAAATGGTCAAGCACCCCTTCACCTCCAAGCCGGCGTCTAACATACTCTCACCTGTGCCACACATAACTCGCAGACGCACTAAGCGCGGAGGCGGAATAGCACAGGAATCAAATGGAAAAGAGCATCAAAACATAATGAACGGAGTCACTATCGAAAAATCCCTTATGACACACGACGTCAATGTCAAAATCGTACGCCCTCCTGACCTGACCGCACCCCCCCCCGCGACAGCAAGATCCGCCCTGACCAGTCCACGTATGTATGTACGTCTGTCCGACTTTCTTTGGTCACAAGCTTTTGTTGGTCAGATGGGCGAGGCACGGTTACTCAACAAAACAAAAATGTAACCGTAAACGCGGGCGGCATCAAAATGTGGGGGCGGGCGCCTCAGCGCTTCTTCTTCGAACCGGGGGAGACGAGCTCCTCGGAAAGTTTCCACAGGGCCTTGCGCGATTTGTCCACGCTAACGAACGCGCGAAAAAATGCAAAAAAAAACGCACACACAACATACAGGCGCGACCAAGAGACGGGGGGGAGTGGGACGAGAGGGCGGTCAGAGTGCGCGATGGGTGGGTGGAATAAGCCGCACGCGGCAAAACTAGGAATTGGAGCACACGCGCAACCGACGTGCTCAACGAAACCTATGCCGTGGGAACTCCTTCGAACTACCAGTTTTTACTTATCCGCTGACGTGCTTGCAAAACCAAACTCGCGCGGAAAAGCGATAGCCACGAAGGGCAGAAACGCAAACAAATCTGAAGCAACAGAAAACCGGCAGGGAAAACTGGGGTTGGAGGCGGCAAACTCGCGGGCCGCCGTCAGACGAGAATGGCCACCGCAGAAATCGCAAGAGCGCCTGTTTTCCACATCGCTCACAAAACCATTTCACAGAGCTTGCGAGCCACCGGATCGTGCGATGCTCGCGTCTTGGCTCCGACGCTCCCGCCTGCAGCACAACAGCAGGCGCACGAGTTGTTCACGCTCCCGTCCCGAACCTGTACCTGTCACCCTAACCGACTAGGGTGCTCCTAGCTCCTACATAACACCAAGTAAACCGCGCGATTCCACACTCTTCGTCTCGGCTCAGCTCGGCTCAGCTCAGGCGAGGAACACTTGACAAAATACGCATACAACGAAAGTAAAACGCACGCCGCTCAGTGCCGCCGTTTCCTCGAGCTTTTCCATAGCGTATCACTCCTACGAAACCGCAACAAAGGAAGCCGCCACGGCATACCCGCGCGCGGTCGAGCAAGCGACCGCTGCCGTGCAGTACATCTCCTCGAGCCGCGTCAGGAGCAATGAACGAATTGTCTGTCCCCTCTTATCCAGACGGCAGCGTCGTAGTCATCGGCGGCGGAGGCGGCGAAGGCGGCGGCGGCGGCGGCGGGCAGCGTCGTAGTCATCGGCGGCGGAGGCGGCGAAGGCGGCGGCGGCGGCGGCGGTGCTTACCTTACAGCGGGGTTGAACGGCGCCGGCGCGCACTCAGAAAGGTACAGGCCACCCACGCCTGTTGCTCCTGCCTCGGTTCCCTTACGAAGCGTCGGCGTAGTAGTCGCGTACACGCTGCCGAGACGAGGGCAACAAAAAAGACAGATGACCGTAAGCAAGTGGCCTGTGATCGCACCCGACACTGCATTTTCTTCGACTTGGGTGCGCTGTCTTTTCATTGAGTATCCCCGCACAGTATCGAGGACAGGTGCGCGGGGTGGCGGGACCCAAACAGGAGGGGTAATGGAAATGAGGCGTGTATGTGTGGGACACCGGGGAGACCCCTGAAAGGAGAACCCTACTGTAGTTGCCTTCCGCACATCTAGCGAGCGCTGCATTTTTTACAATGCGGCAAGGCATAGCAAAAGGGCGTTCCTAATACGGCAAGGAATGGGACAGTCCTAAACCACACCAGACTACACAGCGCGGTCACAACACACAGGGGTGTACAAAAATTCCACACATACAACCAAAACCGGCAGCAGGGACCAGCGTTTCCGCCGGACATTCCGCGGCGCGGCTACACCATCTTCGCGGCGGCAGCGTCTCAGGACAGGAGAAAGCACGTCTCACCTGGTGAACGCCCCCGCGTTCGGCTGCTTGAGGAACAGGTGCATCGCGGGCTTGAACGCAGCGTAGCCCGCCCTCATAAAAAAACCCATGTCTCGCGAGATGCCGGTCATCACACAGCCTGCGTTGGTTCGGTCGCGCAAAGGCCAGGGGCGGCTTGATTGATTCCGGTGCAACGCTCCGGGGAGAGTTTCCACTGAGGGATTGCTTCGCTCGGCGCTCGCGTCGCTTCTCCCCCACTTTCCCTCTAGAGTGGGATCGGCCCTGTGGCATCACGCTGCGCTAATAGTAGCCAACGCTCTCGCGCAGTCAGCAGCTTTGGTCTCGAATCGGGTGCGTCGCTGGCGCACGGTCAGAACGTAAACTCTTGCGCTCCGACGATTGCGTCGCCAAAACAAGCCAATCTACTTTCGCGGCGTTTCTTCCGCGGACGCGGTGTCGGCATCCGCAGAAGCTCAAACACCGCGCACTGGCACAACGCCACCGGAACAGTGGCCATGAAAGGTCCTGCGCTAAGACGACGAGCGCCAGTTCCGTACAGGTCGTGAACACAACTCGGAGAGCCTCTCCACCCTTCATGCGACTCGCCCAACACCCCACGTCGCTTGGCGCTAGGTGCAAGCAATGTCTGCCAGGTCGGCGAAAACCCGACGTGCTATATCCCGGCATTTAAGGTATGCCAGGGTCTATGGTTACACGACTACGGTCATGCATGGCGTGAGTACACCCCCCTCCCCGGCAACCATGCCGGGAACCATGACTCTAGCCGCCAGCTCTTCGCCAGACCGCAACGAGCTTGTTCACTGCCCCCCCTCCCGTCCTTGACTTCACTTCCACCGTCCCCCCGAAAGGGTTCTCACCAGGGTTGGCGCTATTGACGATAACCTTGGACTTTTCCCGGTCTAGCCTGTGCTGCAGCTCCTCTGCGAACATCAGCAGCGCGAGCTTGCTGTTGGCGTACGCCTTGAACATCTCGTAGTTGTTCTCAAACATGGGGTCCTCGAAGCGAAATGCTTCGGGCTGCCGACGACGCGGCAAGCGGCATGGACACGCGGAGGTGAAAAACGGGGGGGCTTGGTGAGGGGATCGATGGGCCGGTCTCGCGCCTGGCGCTTCCCGCGGAAGAAAGCGGGATGATTCCGCCCCTCGATACATCCGGGCATCCCTCGTAGGGGAGAGAGGGGAGGGGTGGAGTTCTCCTGTTGGGCGTCTCTTGCACGGGGCATGCTTCTCAACGTCCTGCGATTGTTATGCGTGCCTCCCCTGTCCTTCAACTCCGCGACGCCACACAAGGAGTAACTGCTACAACAGCAACCACAACCACCTAGGCGCGTCGCGCGATGAAACCGGCAAACCGTAACGCTTCTTGAAACGAACCGAGCTCAGTATAAATGCAATGACTTGGGCCGCGAACGCACTGCGTACGCACCGCCAATGGCAGCAACAGAAAAGGGCGCCGCGAAAAGACGATAAACTCACGATTCGGTGGAGGCTAGAGTTGACGCACAGCACTCGCGCGTCCGGTGACTTGTTGAGGATTGCCAGGAGCTGCGTCGTCAGCAAGAAGTTTCCGAGGTAGTTGACGGCGAGGTTGGCCTCCAGGCCGTCGGTCGTCATTTTTCGGGTCTACGGCGGGCAGGAATGTATGGCGCGGGGGGGGGGGGGAGGGGGGGGGGGGGGG
>MEHQ01003439.1:24744-54988 GCA_008828725.1 Saccharina japonica | reverse complement strand
GGGGGGGGGGGGGGGGGGGTTAGTTGTTGGGTTCCAGGTTTTGGAAATCGTTCAAGGTAGTAGGGCTTGGGCGCTTGAAGAGATGTACCTGGTGTATCATACCAGGTACAATTCATTGAGAGGAACCACAATCACAACGACACACAGAAAAACGTATCGCTGAACATCAATGGCCGGAGCAGTGGAAGAGTGGAACGAGGGACGAATGTATGACGAAGGGGAGCGTTGACGGAGGCAGAACCTTCAGCCGTCGATGCTACGGCGGACGGCATCCCCGGTCATAAAAACACAGGGGGGCGGCGCGCCATATATAGGTGATCTCGCTGTTATCGGCCCCTGATGGGGGGGTCCCTTCCAAACCCAAAGCAAAAGCATGCAGCAAGTTGTCTAGAAAAACGTCGTTTAACAGAGCTGGCAGAGTATCGAAAGTCAACTGAACATCTCTGCTTGGTCACCCGCCCCAAGCCGAGCACCACCAAATATTCCATATATGGCTTCATTCATATACAGAGTATAATACGATAAAACTCATACCAGGTATGTACGAGTATGGGGTATAGAATGTAGTGTACTCTTTGGTAGAAAGTAACCCCACGGGAGGTGATGCCTGCCCCTTCATCGTTCGTGCGTTTGTCAATCCCCCCACACCGTTCAGAGGTCTGGAGCAAAACCCTCACGTTGTGCATGACTCCAGCGTTGAGGACGAGGGAGTCCAGGCCGAGCTTGGAAGCCTTAAACTCCGCCACGAACGCCCTCACGGACTCAAGCGAGGAGAGGTCGAGCTTCATGAACGTCATCTGCGCCGGGAAGCCAGGTGGGAGACGAAAAAAAGTAATGTACAATAAGAAAAAAAATACTCGCAAAACGAAATTGAAATACACGAAAGTACTTGTTTTTTTTCAAACGAAAAATGTACAGCGGTAACAACAAAAAAGACGAAAGAAAATAAGCGCCTGAAAAAATAATTAGAAAAACGAAAAACAACTGAGGTATAGCATTCTGAACGATTGGGACGGTGTCAACACTACGATATACTTCAAACCACTGCTCTATTACTACACACTACACTACACCACACTACACACCATAGCCGCCAGTGCATGGGCGGGCCTGTTCATCTGATAATGTTCGGAACAGCGTCTCGAGGTGGATGCGACCGTACGGGATGAAGAGGAAGCATGAGACCGCCATGTATGTGCAGAAGTTGATCGCTGGCATGAACGACATGGGGCGACTTCACTGCTTCCGAACAGACAACGGAAGAGAGTTCACCAGCCACAGCCATGCCGACTGCTGCGACCCCACCGGGATCCGCCGCGAGTCCACGACCCCGGGCAAGCCACAGCAAAACGCGGTTGTCGAGAGTGCAATCTGGCACGCAATGCAGGCGGCCATGCGGCTCATCGCGATATCCGGCGGCTTTTCCCGGGCGTTGACTCCGCAAAAGTCTCCACTCTCGACGCCAACGGCAACCGTCTATGGCTGGAGGGTGTTCTTTGGGCTGTCGACAGTTTCAATTGCTCCGCGACAAGGGCTAACACCGGGTGGGGGTTACCGTACGAGCTTTTTCGGGTGGCTATCCCCACCGCACCGGGCCCCTTCGGGGGTCAGGTCGGGTCAACATGCTCAAGTTCCCGAAGGTCGTAGACAGCAAGGGCTGATACTTCCGAGGGGGCATGGAGTGAATTGACACACGACACGAAGTGCACGAAGTGAGACGTGGAAGTGTGGAGGGCGTAAGCTTTATTTTGACCCATCCGCCGGAGGATAAAAAAAAAAAAAAAAAAAAGTACGAGCTTTTCCTCACGTGACTGCCGGATCTGCAGGTGGTTCTTTTTTTTCCAGAAAGGGACGATGCGGGTGGGGACTGCAGCGTCAAATCCGATGTTCAACCGGTTATTGTGTTACTACCTGAACAACGGCCCTAACCACCCCTCGTAAACACGCCCACGCCGTGCTGTCATTGCCGGCGCCGGTCGTCGTGGGGGGCTGACTGTGCGCCGCCGCGTCGACAACGCCGCGATTCTGCACCAGCTACGTGCCTACACCATGGCCGCTTCAGCCACCGTCGCCGCCACCACCGCCGCTCCAGTGCAGAAGTTCATCGCCGGCATGAATGACATGGGGCGGCCGCACTGCCTCCTCGCGGACAACGTTGGAGAGTTCCCCAGCCACAGCTGTGTCGACGATTGAGACTTCATCTCCATTTCCATCGGCCGCGAGTACACAGCCCCGGGTAAGCCACAGCAGAACGCGGCGACGGCTTTACAAGCAGGCATGTTCTGTGTTAAGTCATAGGCCTGGCAAGGGGAAGAAGCACAGCAGAAAGTTCTGATATTTCGGGGTCAAATGGACGTCCTTTGGGGGGAAGAGGGTTGCCCAGAGGAGCAGAGACGAGTGCATCCATCATAGTAGGAGGGCCAGAGTCGACGTAGTAGCGTTGAAGGCAGAGTTTGGGGGGGGTGATGGTGAACAAGGCATTCGCAGCATGGAACATATCGGTGACTCAGGCTACGTACATACCCAGCCTGAACCAGATTATTGCAGCAGGTAGCCCCAGTGAGGAATGGTCAATCTTCAACAAAAATATATGGCCCCAGTCTGAAAGAGTATTTTCTGCTGCAGACTGGGCTGCATAGAACTTCTTGAAGATTGGCCATCCCCCACCCGGGCTACCTGCTGCAATAATCTGGTTTAGACTGCGTATGTAGGTAACCTGAGTCACCGGTGTATTATTCCATGCTGCGAATGCCATGTTTACCTTCACCTCCCCAAACTCTGCCTTCAACGCCACTACGTTAGACTCTGGCCGACCTGCCTGTGATGGGTACCTTCGTCTCTACTGCCTCTACTAGGCAACCCTCCTCCCCCAAGAGGGCGCCCGCCTGATCACGAAATATCATAACTTTCTGCCGTACTTCCTCCCCTTGCTTGAAAGAACCATAAAAAACTACAGGCCTATGGCTGCTTTAGCAAACACGAGCCCGCCTGTAAAACTGTCGCCGCTTGTTGTTGCTGCACCTGAATACCCTGGACCGCTTTCGCCACACCCTGCACAACCGGGCTGGAGGATGAGTTGTCGCTCGCTGCTCCTAGGCTCTTTGTTCTGGGCTGGCGCTCTCTCCCTTTCCGTCTCCTCTAGCGCACGGATTGCTGTTGTTTCCTGCTGGGCTGCTGCTAGCTACTCGCTGACTTGTCGATCCACGTGGTCCTGAATGGTATTTTGTGTGCGTTGATCTTCTGGTGAGAGCGTCGGGAACACCCTGCGCCCGAGCTCCCGTAAGCATACGCTACCGCTAGCGTAATAGGACACATTGTGCACGGGGTGCGATAGATCATGTGGGTGGCTCGGCGGAGCCCAAGCTTGCTATGAGGCAATGTAGAAGTCGTAAACCAGGTTATAAAATATCGGATGGAAGAGAGGGCCCTACGTCCCCTCCCCCCGGGACCTTGCAAAGGAATAAAAAATATTTATATATGCAACCCATTCGGGGAAACACAAATCCCGCCGCAATCTTCGTAGAACAAGTGCAGTTATACACAAATCACAAACCCCAACACACCTTTCCTCTGACGGCGGTGGTGGTGTTGCCCCGGATAGCAGCGGCCTGAGCCTCGAGCGCGTAGGTGATGTTGGACATAGCCTCTCGAGCCTTCTCCTCCGACCGGCAAGCTGAACACGTTCGCGGAGACACAAACGCGCCCGGTACATCGAAACTCGCGTGTTTGACCTCGGTTTGTGTTCGTTTTCGCTTTGATATAACGTTTCGAATTCGGTTTTTCTTTTTACGTTTTTTTCGCATTCATTATTGTTTTAGTTTCGTTTTCGTTTTTACATCCGTCTTCGTTTAGAAGTTTGTTTTCGTTTTCATTTTCGCGTTGATTTCGGGTTTATGAGTTTCGCTTTCGATTAGATATAAACTTCGATTTGGTTTCGACTTCGTGTATGTGGAGGCAAAAATGGGCGTGAGCGTCGGGTACAGAGCGCAGGCGGCTATGTGCAGGTGGTCCATAGCTTAGCAAGGGCACCAAACAAAAAAACAAAACTGGCCTGCGTCAGTAGGGTGGAGGCGAGGTGGCAGATACTCTGCCCCCTCCGGCATAACAGCGTTCATTATTTTCGTTTAGTACGTACTGTTATTAACTTTTCAACAGGGCATCTCTTTTGGGGCAGTGCGTGGTATGATCCTGAGGTTCATGATACAGGCCTCCTCATTTCCCTGGCCCCGGTTGCTACTACTGTATTGACACTGCCCGTTCTTGTCGGGCATCGGGTTCGCTCAGCACTCCCAACGCTTCTTGAATTGTTCGCGTCGAGTTCATCGGGCTTGCAAAAACAAAACAAAACACAGGCATACACCAAGCACAAACACAAACAAAAAACACACACAAACACTCATATTACACCATGGTGTTTACACTACACAAGTATCATATTCCACTTTGTCTCGAAATATAAGAACAGTTTGTCTATCAATATTATATCCAAACGGGCCTCAAGTTTCGGAGCAGGGTAAGTTTCTACGTGTACGATTACGTCTTCGGCAGCGAAGGGAATCCCAAGGAACAACAAAACGGACTGCGTGAAAAACCCGACATTTCTGCGTACGTGAAAACCAAAACACAACTGGTGCACCGCTGAAAATAGGGGGAAATGATTGCATAAAAATCGTCAGATTTGGCCAACGAAAAAAATTAACCGCGGCGCGTGACAGCGCACCCTTCCCCCGTGCGCTAGGGAAAACATAATTTTCATGCGGTGGGCATAATAGACCCTATAGCCTTACGGTACTACAGCAATACTAACAGCAACGGCCGTAGCAGTAGCACTGAAGACATTCAGAAGGCAGGATAGGATATAGGACAGAAGATAGAACATAAGATATAACCTATTATGGTTGATAGGGTAGGAAGAGGGGGGCATTCAGCCTCGGAAAGCGGTTATAGACTGTTCGTACGTATATAGCGCATCCGAAAACTTGCGGATTGCGCGGAACGTTCGGAAAGCGCGGATCGTGCGGAATACGCAACGAAGTAGTCGTCAGCACTCACCCATGATAACATGCGCCCCCATGTTGACCAGAGACTTGGCGGTCTCGTAGCCCACACCGCCATTGCTGCCGGTCACGATCACCACCTGTCACGACGGTGGCGCGTTTGCATTTTTTTTATGTAAGCTTATCGTACTTGTTTTAGATGTACATGAACAGGCCATGATATTGGTTTAATCTTTCCATGGCTGCGGGTGTGACTTCTTCGCGTGCAAGCCCGTCGTAGTATGTATGTTGTTTTGCTAATACACGAGGCCATCACATTGTTTTCATGTACCCATGTAAGCCTATAGCTCAGGCACGGCCACAACAGGCGCCTCCAAACAAAAGCAAACCCCACTGTAGCACAAACGCTCAAGGCAAGAAGCTCTTCAGGACCGCGCGCAACAAAAAAACTTATCGGCGAAACACAAGCGTTTAGGAAAACAAGCAACAACAAAAAGCAAGCCCCTTGACCTGCACGGCTCGGTGTCGCATCTAGTGTATCTGTCGCTCAGTCATCGATTGTCGCTCGTCCTACCCGGGTGGCATCTCATTTTATCTCGCTCTGGCATCCATTGTCGTTGTCGTTCGCCCTCACCTTCCCCGACATGTTGACGCTCTTGGGTTCGGGGCCCCTGACGAACTTCATGTAGCAGCGCGCTGCCGCCGCCGCCGCGACCGTGGCGACGATGCCGTAGTTGATCTCCAGCACCGATTTGTTCCTGCTCCAACATCGACAAGGAAAAGCGGCACACGAAGACGACGCTGCCGGCTTACACGGGTGCGATGCAACCAGAGGAGGCAGTTGCACCCCCCCCCGGTCATACGACTACGGCCATGCATTAAAATGAAGTACACCCCTCATTAAGCTTCGCGTTTGGTGCAAGCAATGCCTGCCTGGTTGGTGAAAACCCAACGTGCTCCGTCCCGGGACTGTAGGGATGCGAGGGTCTATGGTCATACGACTACGGCCGTGGACGACATGAGTACACCCCCCATCACAGCTGTTTATCCTACACAGAAGTGAAGTGTAAGCTCGTGTCATGCTACCGTTGAGCGGGGCGGTGCAGGCAAGGACCTCCCAGGGGGTTTGGTTTTTCGTTTTGTTGTATGGGTAACGGGTAAGGGCTAACTTTGGTAGTTATATAATTCGTACTATCCATAGCAATGATGTCGTAGAAGTTGGTACAGGTACCGGGAGAAGTCTGGAACACTCGTATTTCACGATACGAGTACTCGTATACCAGGTTTAGATACTGGAACCTGTCTTGTGGCCACGGAGTAGATTACGGCAATGCATTAAAGTGGCAACAACAACAACAACAACAACAACAACAACACGACTCTTCTAGGCTACCAGGTAGCAGGCACCAATGAAATACTAACTCTACGAGCAATAATGCAGACTTAAGTATTCAAGTCAGAAGTAAAAAATGGAACAACCAACGAGCCAACAACCAACGACACAACGCGCAGCCGATTGATCGAGTAAACGAAAGAACGAACGAACGAATGAACGAACGGACGAACGCGTGAACGGACGGACGGACGGACGGACGGACGGACGGCGGACGCACGGACGGACGAACGAGGGAGGGAGGAAGGGTTGGAGGGAAGAACTCACATGATTTCCTCTTGGGAGCTCATGAACACCGCCAGCTGCGCCAGGCCAAGCGTGGCTACGAGGAGCTATCGTATCAGATTCGGAAAATCGAGAGCAAAAGAGAGGGGGAAGCGGTGGATGGTGGCGTTCAGCGGAGCAGGCCATGTTGAGAAGCCTCTTCGTATACAATATGTGTAATACGAGCAGCATATGAAGATGATATGCATGACTATTAATATCAACACGATAAATGAGAGCCTTCAAGAGCTCGCATCATATTCGTAAAGCTACCATGACATCTCTTGCACCCTCGACTCTTGACACAAGAGATAATTACGATACTTGAGGTATTTCCGAGACAAGTGGGACGCTAGTCTAGACGGCCGCCTGTAACCTAGGGGTATCTTTCGAGCCTTTTGAACAAGCTGGTTGAGCCCGGAGATTCGCGCCGTCTGATCAAAATCTCCGAAAGAAACGCATTGCCATACCCCTTCCGCCAGCGCACAAAGCAGTCGCAATACCCACACGCCAGCGCGAGTTCCTGGCGAAAGCTAAACTACCCAACCATGTGGTCACAATAATATCTGCTGGTATAAGGAACTCCAAGTACGGCATACCTGGTACGCACGTAGCTCTAAGGATTTGTTGTGTCCTATATTTCCCTTATTTCCCTCTTTTTTTCCTGGAGAGAAATGCCATACTTCGAAGTATACGTATAAATAATAAAGCGCTCCTGATTGTTTTCCCCTCTGGTACATATCCGGATTTAGGACCAATTCCCGCTTTTCCTGTTATTCCAGGTGTTTGTTGTAAGGAAAAGAGTAAAATCAGGGGGCAAAACTCTTCGATAACAACAGCCCTAAGGCCCCCTCTCTTATGGAGGTTTATCCGAAAACGAACGTTTTCGGACGGCAAAGCCAATGACCAACCTTTATGGACGCGAAACTGGTAATTTTTCAGGCCGATATTTTCGGCTATCGTTTTCGGGACGGCCTCCACCTGGAAATGGGGGTCTCTTTTCGGATAAATTTGTGCCCAAAAATCGCGTCTGGATGTGGATCGTGAGGGGTTTCCACAGGTGGTGGGAGGCAACAAGCGTTGTAAAGAAGCCGAAAACAGCAGAGTACAAGGCGCATCTATCTTGTCAAGCAAGCAACGTTGCCGCTGCTTGCTGTGCCGCGCTACACACCCGCGCGCGCCTCAGGCGTCACCACGAGCCGATGGGATCGGATGGTGGTGGCGTCGACCACAAGAGATTTGCCCCTCTTCTCGCAGTTAAGGTCGCGGCGTTCTCCAAGCGCAACCACAACTTGTCTCGTCGAAGAAGAGGGCAGTCTCCGTCTGGGAGATATATGTTTATGTAATACACGCGATCAACACAGGGAGGGAGGAAAAGTCGACTCCTAAAGACAACCTTCGTACGCTAGCTAGCGTGGAACGTACAACAGCAGTACGGCAGTACCCGACATCTGTAGTAACAAACAGGAAAGTCGGTCCAGGCTGGAATTCTCATTGAGAATGGGTGCTTTTTAAACTAACCTCGGTATAATGATCCCCGAATTTCATATGTTGCGCAAATATCGGCGTGTCTTTCTTACTGCTTGTTTTCATATCAGGTGTCCTGTGCTGCTGTGGTCGTATATACTATCAATACCATGAGGCCGGTTATTTTACACTGCGACTTCCATCGGACCGGTAGATACTTACCAGGTACGACCAGCAGTCTACAGCACTTTGTATCAGCCATAACACATAAAAGTGTGATATCAGTGTGTCATACAAGGCTGCGCTCCGCGGGCGGCTGTACGCCACCCGCTACGCTCGCTCAAGGAAGTAAATCATGCGAAGGTGTAATCAGATGGAAGACGATGTTATTGGTGCAGTGCGTCTTGCAAATGCCAAGAGGTCGCGCGTGCAGGAACGAAACCATATAATTCCGTCTAAGGCGAGTTATCATCGGTGGCGGATGCTGCGTGCGCAAATCATCACGATTTTTTTTATAAATCGAAGAAACAAAGCACCAAGAATTCCAAGACCGATCCTGAATAAACACGGCAAACTCAAGAATAACGAAAACGTTTTGAGAAAAACCAACAGAACTTGGTGAGGCTGTCGCATTTCGGGTCCAGACACAGTTCATCAGCGTCTTTCAGCCTTGGCAAGCACCACACTCAGAGCAATGATGCAAACAGCCTAGGATATTTGGTGCCACCTCGTTCCGTGTAAGGCGAGCTATCATCGGCCGCGCAGGATGCTGCGTGCGCAAAGCACCACTTTTTTTTTTTGGATGAATCGAAGAACCAATCGAAGAAACAAAAGAAGAAAACTAATTCCAGGACCGATTCCGAAAAAAAGTGTTTTTCCCGTCGGCAACTAAGAGCCGAGAGTAGGCTGGGAGGCCAGGGAAGTGCTAAGGCTGGCCTCCGAAGTGGGGGAGACACCTGTATTAATGTTTACACTCAGGTGTTTGTGGTAAGGGGTAGCTTGATACAGGTTTGCGGGCATCTGGGGGTTTCGTATATTGTGGGGTTTCGTATTATGTATCGAGGCATTATTCAGTATGTCTCGTCGCTGGAAGTGTGGAGCTGCCTCCCCAAGAGGCAGTCGCTGTTGATAACGGTACGACCCGGGCTTGATGATAACGATACTGCCCGTATACATGTGAGTGGTGCAGCCGGTGACAATCCTGGTGCGGCTTACCTCCTGTGTGGTTTATCTGGTGGGGTCTCTGACAAAACGGTATTGGCCCAACCTGGTGTGTGTTCGGTATTTAGTGTATTTAATTTTCTCTCCTCGCCTACAGCATCGCGGTGGGCCGCGTGGGTAACCTTGATCACGCCCAGCAGTATTGTAGACAAACACAATATCGAGTTTCCAGCGCTGGAGCTACTGAAGGGGTACTGCTATGTCCGACGAGAACGAGCTGCTTCGGCAGCAGCATGCGGAAGTGTCGATAAATTTGGCTGAGCGAGACGCGACGTTGACAGTGACGTTGGCTGAGCGAGACGCGACGGTGGCTGAGCGAGGCGCGGCGTTGTCAGCGGAGAGCGTGCTAAGGATGTCCGTCGAGGCGGCTGTTCAGGAGGGTACCGGTGGGATGAGAGGACTGCCATGCAGCAGGCAAGTGCTGCGCAGTCTGTGCCGGAGCAAAACCACCGCAACCAGACCCCCCCGGCGCTCAGCTTGTCGTCGCAAAGTAGCATGCGGGTGCCCAAGTTTGATGGGCGCAGCCAGCTGCACTTGTGGTCACGCAGATCCCAAGCTTTCTTGACGGCGCGGGGTCTGATCGGGGCGCTTGAGCCCACGAGCGACCCCATTTGGATAGCCGGAGGTTTAGGAGGGATGGAGGAACTCAACCGTTCTATCTATCTTCATGGGCAGCAGAGAGTTGAGAAGTACGAGAAGGCATGGGAATAGTTTTCGGAAGCCATGAGAGGACAGCCTGTGGAGGAACGAATGCATGCCGCTGGGTCGGTGGGGGGAGCGTGGAAGGCTGTGATGACCTGGTACCAGCCGCAGGGGGATGCCGAGAGGGATCATATGGAAAAATAGAACATCGCAATGGAGGGGAATGATGATCTCAAGCTGTTCTTCGCTCGTGCCGAGGGGAAACTCAATGTGTTATCCGCATTGGGTATCCACAACTCGGATCCGCAGGTTGTCGTACATACTCACCCGTCGTAAACCTCGGATGGAAAACGACGTGTGAGTATGCGAACAACCTCGCGGTTCGACTTGTGGATACCCAATGCGGATAACACATTGAGTTTCCCCTCGGCACGAGCGAAGAACAGCTTGGGGTCCTCATGCCCCTGCATTGCGATGTTCTCGAACTCTTTTTCCAGATGATCCCTCTCGGCATCCCCCTGCGGCTGGTACCAGGCCATCACAGCCTTCCACGCTCCCTCCACCGACCCAGCGGCATGCATTCGTTCCTCCACAGGCTGTCTTTGCATGGCTTCCGAAAACAATTCCCATGCCTTCTCGCACTTCTCAACTCTCTTCTGCCTATGAATGTAGATAGAACGGTTGCGCTCCTCCATCCTTCCTAAACCCCCGGCTATCCGAATGGGGTCGCTCGTGGGCTCGACCGCCCCGATCAGACCCCGCGCCGTCAAGAAAGCTTGGGATCTGCGTGACCACAAGTGCAGCTGGCTGCGCCCATCAAAATTGGGCAGCCGCATGCTACTTTGCGACGACAAGATGAGCGCCCGGGGAGGCCTGGTTGCGGTAGTTTTGCTCCGGAACAGACTGCTCAGCACTTGCCTGCTGCATGGGCAGCGCGCTCATCCCACCGGTACCCTCCTGAGCAGCCGCCTTGGCGGACATCCTTAGCACTCTCTCCGCTGACAACGCCGCGTCTTGCTCAGGCAACGTCGCGTCTCGCTCAGCCAACGTCGCTGCCAATGTCGCGCCTCGCTCTGCCAAATTAATCGACACTGCTGCCGAAGCAGCTCGTTCTCCTCGGACATAGCAGTACCCCTTCAGTAGCTCCAGCGCTGGAAACTCGATATCGTGTGTGTATACACTACTGTCGGGCGTGATCAAGGTTACCCACGCGGCCTACCGCGATGCCGTGGGCGAGAAGACAAGATGAGATACACTAAATACCCAAAACAAACCAGGTTGGGCCAATATCCTTTTGTCAGAGACCCCACCACATAAACCACTCAGGAGGCAAGCCGCACCAGGATTGTCACCGGCTGTACCACTCACATATATACGGGCAGTATCATTATCATCAAAGCCCGGGTCGTCTAATTAGTATCAGCGACTGCCTCTCGGGGAGGCAGCTCCACACTTCCAGCGACGAGGCATACTGAATAATGCCTCGATACATAATACGAAACCCCACAACATACGGAACCCCCAAATATCCGCAAACCTGTATCAAGCTACTACATACCACAAACAGCCCCCCTATTCGGCGCGCGATACGATAGGTCCCAAATAACTTATCACCAATTGCCAGGTGAAATGACAAGTCCCAGATTCCATAATAAATAATTGTCAAGGTAAAACGGCAACCCCGAATGCCATCCTTCATCATTGCCAAGGTAAAACGGCAAAACGGCATATATCCCAAATTCCACCCTTCATAATTGCCAATGTTAAACGGCAGCCCCGATACCTCTCTCAATCTCGATTCCAGTCTAGATCTCCTAAAATATATTAAGACAGTAACTATGCAAAGGGAAAAAACCAACAAACGCAAGTATTTTGGTAAATCCTTCAAACGAAATCAATAACACCGTCTTCACATAGATATCTTACCGCCCGATAGGATCGGCCCCCCTGTTGTGTGCTCTGGAAAAGCAGAACAGAACGTCTCTGATGTACGAGGACATCTCAAATCGAACTATAACAGCCCCCCTGCTATTAATAGTTGTTTACCACGGGAGTATGCAAAAGTCAACGACATATTGCATCTGAATTTAACAGTACTAGGCATGAATACTAGTAATTTTGAGTTCCCTGTACGTTGTGCATACTTAACCAATAGCCAACGTGTACGGCACGATTCATCGAGACCATCGGCATACCCTATTGGCGTGTTAAGCTTACTCGACGCATGAGTACATCCCGACACTTTCTCAATTTCCCTAAAACAAACTCTTCTCCGTTCCCATCACCCCAATACCCCAAAATACCCGGGAAAAAAAACAAATGAAATAAATCACCACAAATTCATCACAAAGTTGCGGTGAAAACCGAACGCCTCCGTGTGCAAAGGCTTGGTGAGGAAATCAGCATGCTGCAATGCCGACGATGCGTGGACAACCTCGAACTCCCCGTTAGCAACACGTTCCCGAAGGAAGTGATGACGGGCATCAATGTGCTTACTATTGGGAGTGGTCACAGGGTTTTTCCGCGAAATGTATCGCCCCCTGGTTATATTTCTTCTCCGTGGAATATACATCCAACATCGCGGTCCGGAGAAATAAAACTCTAGAGATACCGCACGAAAAATGTATCACGGAAACCAGTGGCCATCGCCACATACTCTGCCTCCGTAGACGAAAGTGTAATGGATTTCTGCGTCCTAGAGTAAAACGATACACAGCACCAGCGCACATAACAACTCCACCAGAGACAGGCCTATGATCATTGGCCTCGTGCGCGTAGTCCGCACCCACGTACAACTCCACCTGAACTAAATTACTCAGACCCCTCTGAAAAGTAATACCGTACGTACTCGTAGACTTGATATACATAACGATGTGCACCGCTGCCTGCCAATGCAATAATTTTGGTGCTGCAGATTACCTTGCCACCGCTCGAACCGCGATAAGGATGTCCGGGCGGGTCTGGTTCGCCAGTCACATCAAAGCCCTGCCAACGGACGAAGAGGCTCAACAACGTCTGGTTCATCCTTGTCAAACACCTCAAGCTTTAGGTCAACCACCGCAGGAATGCACTTGCCGCGGGTGACACCAAACTTCGCTACGGTGCTTTCAGCGAAAACCTGCTGTGATATCGCCAATGTCCCAGCATCCCAGTCTCGAGAAAATCGGCAACCTGCGTACCACCGCAACTCCCCCAGGTTGTTGATAGGAACGAACTGGTTCAGGTCCTCACAAAACTGGTCACACCTACTCTTAAGCCCCATCGCCAATCTGTCATCCACATACACTACTACTACGATAGAAACGGCCCCCGCTTCCACCAAACGCAAAACACACACATCAGCCTCACACTGCTCAAAACCAAGACCCCTCATGCCGCGTACCAAGTGATGGTGCCATTGCCGCGACGCCTGCTCCAAACCATACAGGCTGCGACACAACTTGACCACCTTACCGGACATCGACCTGCACCCCTTGGGGAGGCGCAGGTATACGTGCTCACTTAGCTCTGACTGGACACACGCCTGCTCGGCATCGAAACGACATAAATCCAATCCCAACTCACACGCGATGGCAGCCAGCAAACGAATACTGTACTCGCAACGGATGAGCACGGGGAATAAGTCTCGAAATAGTCAACTCCTGCACGCTGCCCAAAGCCCCTTGCTACCAACCTGGCCTTTGCCCGCACTACTCTTGCCAAATTCGTTAACCTTCCAAGAATAAACCCACTTAGCAGAGATCACGTTGATTCCGTTTCGTTGCTACGTGCCTCTACCTTTATCGTCCACCACAGCACCGAGCGTCTTCGCGCGGTGCAGGCCGTCAAACTCAGTGTCCATGGCGTGAAACCACACGTCTCTGTGTTCATACTCGCAAGCTTGGCGATACGAGTCGGGCGTTACCAACTCACTCGCAGGGCATAAAGGCAGTTCAGGGGCGAGCATGTGCGGCGGAGACTGGTCGGCAATGATCATGGCGATATTCTCCTGCGCAGCTAGCATCGAAACGAAGCCATGCTGCGTGCCCAGGCCCCCCTGTTGCCGCGACGCCGACCGCGTCACCGCCGGCGATACCCGCGGTTGCTGCTGCTGCTGCACCGGCACCTCCGACACAGGGGGCGGAGGCGCGGGCGAGGATTCCGGCGATGCAACGGTTGCGGGCGGAGCAGGGGGGGGGGGCACGGGCAAGAACTCCGGCGGTGCAACGGTCGCTGACGTCGGCTCCTGCTGCTGCGATACGGACGACGCAGCAGGCAGGGGCGTGGGCGAAGACTCTGACGTTACACCAGTCGATGGCGTCGACGGCTGGTACCACACCTCGAAGCCCCGCGGCGCTTGCGGTTGCTGGGCTGAGTCACTGACAGCCCCCCCCTTAGCCGGGGACGGGGACCCGGCCATCGCGGTCCCTCCACCGAACGACGCGCGCCGATAGCCCCACGTTACATCGGTCGAGTAGCTCGCGATGCCTGATGGCGACAACATGATATTGCTGCAATTCGAGGCGTGGTCATTGCCGGAGTTCATATAGAAGCAGGGCTCGCCCTTCGGCTCTGACGTAGCCGCCCGCGTGACCTTCCGGCATCATGTATGGAAGCACCGGGCCCCTGTAAGGCCTCTCGTGGAACTTCTCGAACGAGCACATAATGCTGGGCTTTTCATCCACCCGCGCCATGAGGTTGAGCGCGTCGCACATTCACGCCCATGCTTCCGGCCACGTGCGATCATAGTTGAGCGCCTTGGCCGGAAACTCCACACCATCGAACATGGTCTGGAACTCCAAGAATGCGGCGTGACCTCCTTCTGACCTCCTTCGGCAACAAGACCTAGCTTCCGCTCCACCCGCCCGTTGAGCTTCGGACCGTCGGCGGACGTGAACTCGCGGCGGACGTTGTTGTCGGCCATCAGCCTTTGGAACTCGGTGTTCGTGAATTCGGAGGCGTTGTCCGTGCGAAGGCATTTCGGCTTCCCGTAGCCATTCACGGCCGCCAGGAAAGTGCGGAAACCGAGGGTGACGGTAGCCGCGCTCTTGTCCGGCAGAAATACCGACCAACCCATGTTGGTGGAGTCGTCGACGATCATCAAACATTACCGAGCGCCGCCCGATGATGCCGGCATAGGTCCTGCGAGATCGGCGAACAGGCGCTGCATCCGCTTCTCAGCACGGCACGATGTGGACTTAGCGATGGCTTTGCGGATCACCTTCCCCCCCGCGCACCCGTCCCAATACCCCAAACGTGCCGTCACCTTGATGCCCATTTGACGAGGAGTCTCACGTAGAACGGCATCGTGGGCATGGCCAAGGGAACAGTGTTGGTCGTTGACGTCTATCCATCTCTGCCCACCAGGCCTCAACACTGCAGCAGCAAGTGCGGGGGAGGTTTCGTGCCTCGCCACCCGAGTGGCCTCGGCGTAGTTGCCAAACTTCTCCTTGCGGAAAAACACGCGTCCATTGAGCATGTGCGCCCCTTTGTGGTCAAGGGTAATGGCGTGCTCCTCTTGGATCACATTGAACGAGCAAAGGTCGAAAGGGACCCCAGGCATAAACGCCACATTCCTCAAGAGTCACTGCCACGTCCTCAGCACAGCAGTGCATCACTACTAGTATTAATAGTACTTTTGAATTCAGATGCAATATGTTGTTGACTTTAGCATACTTCCGTAGTAAACACCTATCAATAGCAGGGGGGCTGTTATAGTTCGATTTGAGATGTCCTACATCAGAAAAGTTATGTTCTGCTCTTCCAGAGTACACAACAGGGGGGGCGACGCTATCGGGCGGTACGATATCTATGTGTGAAGACGGTGTTATTGGTTTTGTTTCAAGGTTAGTACCAACATGCTTATGAGTACGACGTTTGTTGGATTTTTTCCCTTCCCATAGTTACTGTCTTGATATATTTTAGGAGATCTATACTGAGATATTTGGTATCGGGATTGCAGTTTTACATTGGCAATTCTGAAGGGTGGAATTTGGGATTGCCGTTTTACCTCGGTAATGATGAAGGATGGAATTTGGGGTTGCCGTTTTACCTTGGCAATGATTTATTATGGAATTTGGGACTTGCCATTTTACCTGGCAATTGGTGATAAGTTATTCGGGACCTATCGTATCGCGCACCGAATAGGGGGGCTGTTTGTGGTATGCGGTAGCTCAATACAGGTTTGCGGATATTTGGGGGTTCCGTATTATGATTCGAGGCATTATTTAAGTGTGTCTCGTCGCTGGAAGGGTGGAGCTGCCTCCCCGAGAGGCAGTCGCTGGTGATAATTAGACGACCCGGGCTTTGATGATAATGATACTGCCCGTGTGTATGTGAGTGGTGCAGCCGGTGACAATTATGGTGCGGCTTACCTCCTGTGTGGTTTTATGTGGTGGGGTCTCTGACAAAACGATATTGGCCAAACCTGGTGTGTGTGGTATTTGGCAGTACTGGACGAAGCATGATAGTAGATCTTCCTAAGGTAGCTATTTATGCACTCTGATTGGCTACGTAAAGGGTGGTATGTTTTACGCGGATCAATCAACTTGGAGTATTTCCCAGCCACAGCATCCCGAGTCACCCTAGAGTATTTCCTAGCTCAGCATCCACGCCGGCCGAGTCAACCTAGAGTCTTACCAACCACAGCATCCCAGCACTGACCACTGGCATAGGATTCGGGTTAGAGTTAGAGTTAGGGTTCGGGTAGAAGGGTCGGCTTCAGGCGCCAAGCACACAACCCCCGTAAATATCTACTATCATGGTTCGTCCACCCTTCGGTATTTGGTGTATTTTGTCTTCTCGCCTACGAGTACGGCATCGCGGTAGGCCGCGTGGGTAACCTTGATCACGCCCGACATACTGCTGTTGTACGTAGTACGTACTGTAGTACGTAGTGTTTACAAACACCAGGCGAGCGTGTAGCATGGCTTACTTGCTGACAATAAATCCACTCTCTGCGTTGTTATTTTTTGCTGCAGGTACGTGCATGTTACATATGGTACCTGTGGTACAGTACTGCTGTACTCGTAGTACAAGAGTCGGCTCTCAAAATTCGATGTGCCGGGCCGGGCCGGGGTCCATCATATCAAAAATTGATGGGCAGGCCCATTCGCGCAAGCCCATGACAAGACCTGGTAAAAACAGAAGCAGCTCCAAACGTCGTAGACGGCTGTGCCGTTTATGCTTGTATTTAGTAAACGTGCCTCGCTCGTCGTACAGAACTTCAGGGATCATGTGGACAAAAAACAATTAAAAAGGCGCGCACATAGCGCCTGTTCATCTCTCTGGACGCAGCACACCTTGGTGGCAAACACATTTCAAGCCAGATCGTGCTCGTGCACTCGAGCTCGTGCTGAAACTCCACGTGCGATGCTGAAGTTGCCAAGCATCAAGATTTCATGCGTCGGAAACAAACGAAAATCGGGTTCGAAAGCAGTCTTTGTGTCGGATCACAATCAGCACATCAATGCTCACACCTGAGAGATTCCCCAGTCCCGATGGGATGCTTCTCGCGTGACCAGCTTGAAGATGCCCAGAATTGTGATGTACGCCGCCGCGACGCAGCACCAACAGATGGTGACATGTGCCATCATGGACACCATCGTCGGTTTGGAGGTGAACAGCGCCGAAAGCGCTCTGCAAGTATCTCTCCTCTCTTTTCAAAAGAACAGAACAACAACAGTGGAAGTTTTGCTGCACAGAACCACAGAGCAGCAAGACGACGCTTGTCGAAATGCGCGGGTGTTACTACTCGCGTTGCTGCTTTCCTTTTGCAGCTGAAGGCCCTGGATGATCCAGTGGGGATTGGTATCCCTATCTGCCTCTTGCCGATCGTGCAAGGCCCAGCTTCCCTGTAGACACTGCTGCGTGTTGGTGCTCTTTTGCTCGTCATCGTATCGTAGGTTTCAATATTGTGTAGGTGGATGTTTTTAAGGGGTTGGGGGTGTGATTCGTGTGTGTTTGGGGGCTATCTGGGACACCCAGTCGCTTAGTGTGGTGATTACGGTACACTGCGACAGCCATGGCGCGTGCCGGAGAGGGTCTGTTCAAGAAGTATCTGCCCAAGAACATCCATGAGAAGGTACGCTGAAAGTAGGCGGAGTTCTTCGTCGAAAGTGTACTGATGTTGGCAAGTTTCTTCCGTACATAAACGACGATCGATACGTACCAAGTTAGTCACAGGCACGTCTTGCGCAAAGCGCAAGGTGCGCAAGGTGCTGTTGCATTCCCACAGACGTCGCTGCTCAGAAGACAAGCAGGGCGTGATTCTTGCTGGCTCATTCCCGCTAGTTCTGACGAGCAACGAGTGCACTCTTCGAGCTGGCGAGCAGAAGCTATCATACCGGTATACACAGCCGTCGTTGCATGGGGTGGTCCCGCATCGAATACTGGTTCCAGTATTAGGGACACGCGACTCAAGCGGAGAGCCTGTTGTGAGAAGCAGGTCTTCGTGAGCCCCGGTGGGGTATGATAGCGTACGTACAGATGTCGCGCTGCATCCAGCCGAACCTGGTTGTTGGAGTGAAGAACCCCATGCTGCTATATACGTATTGCGTACTGAGTGCAAAATGCATCGTATGCTGTGCAACTTTCATGTACGAGGCAGCGTAGCGGTGCCACCGTACGTGCGGTAAACGGTCCGTCCCGGTCCCGGGTGGCAGCAGTGGAATCAGACAGCAGTACGCCAGGCAGTGAAACGGTGTCTCGTTGCTGTGCATCTGCAGACTTCACCCCTGTACCCTCTGGTTTTCTATTACCTCGTTACCAGACTCGTGGTAGACCTCGAAGTATCATGAAGAGCGTACCCTCTTTGTCTCCAAGAATGCATTCTCCTTACGTACATACGTAGGTACTCGTAGTACGTATACAGCAGTAGCAGTATTAGTATTCTGTACTCGTGTACGTCGTACCAGGTTACATGTGCCCGACTTCGATTAAACAGGTTTACTGTAATGTGAAGAACACGAACGCACTGCTGCTGCGCGAGTTTACGAGTAGACATCAGCGGTATATACTACGACCATTGTACCGGAAAAGATAGGTTTAGAAGCGGCTTTCACGCTACTAAAATACTCGTGTGGCAGAAAGCTCAGCTAATGCGCGTCCATCCCCCTTTCCCTGCTTGCCTACACGTTTTCGACCACGGGATGCAGATTCGAAATGCGCTGGAGTTCAAGCCAAAGGACCCCAACCGGGGATGGCAGGTGATGACAGCTATTAATAGCTACCGTTGTATCTCAAGTAGGCGCTCTCTTTAGTAAGCTGCCAGACATCTACTGCGACGACACAGATGTGCATGGTAGATGCCATGCTCATGCCGGCTTTGGTGATGAGCATGGCGCGTGCACCGTGCCTTCTCTGATGGGCTGATGGGAGAATCGTCGTCCTGTGGTCAATGTCTGTTTTTGCCACCATTCGAGTTGCACATATAGGGCGACTCGAACAGGGACAAAACATCAAAACATGCGTTGCTGCTTCACCTCGGGTATGACTGGCAAACGGCTCCCAAACGGCGTCAATCAGAGTGTCCAGTAGTAGTTAAGCAAAAACTGGAGGGCAATTGAGAGGCCATAGCCCGGGGTCGGACTTTGATGAGTGCTCGCACTCCTTGTTTACGTGAGGGCATCGCGCCCACTACTACTGTCTCGATATATGTACAAGAGCACGAGTTGGTCAACTCCGTCGCCAACCGCAGCGCTTACTCCAACGTCGCTCCGACATTTGCCTCCCCCCCCCGCGCGCGCGCGCCCGTGTGTGCGTGTTTGCCTGTGTGGCTCCAGGTGCCGGCGGCTAACGCCCGAATGCCGGGCCTAAAAGGAGACATGGAGTACCGCACCCCGGCCCCGAACTCGCAGCCTCGGCAGGCAAACGTGCCGGTGTCAGGTAGGCCGCAGGGGAGGGGGGTGGACGTATCGCTGCCGCTTTTATTGGCAGCGTGTATGGTGTTTCTTGGCTCGGGAGAGAGGGCGCAACATGTACAGGTAGTCCGTGAAGGTGCAGGGTTGGGAAAGCGCCAGATTTTGTTTTGGCCGTACGTGCGGAAGGGTTACCCTCGACGGTTTCAGTTTTTCGATGTGGGTTTCTTGAGATTCGTGGAACCAATGTCGCTAATTGGTGTCCTTTATGTGCCTTTTTGCAAGGTGGAGTGTCGCGGTAGCTGAGTTGAGGGAATGCTTACTGTCCTGCTCGCAGCGTTTAGAGACCCACCTGTGTTCGACCGACCCGCGGTGTCTTTGATCGGTGTCCGAGGTGCTTGCGTACATTCAGTCCTGTCACTGCAGTAATTACATGGGAGTGACCCGAGTCTACGTTATTTCCCCGTGGCCCATGGCAGTACCCGTAGCGGTGGCATTTTTTTTCTAGTAACACATAGTAGCGAGCTTCTGCAGCCGTCTTTAGCAGTTGGAGCGTTCCAGACAACCGCGACTAGAACCCGGGAGCGACTTCGCGCTATGTTGTGTTGCTGGCGTGACGAAAGCATTACATCACAGCCGTGTGCCGGACTACTAAACCTAGCTGTAGTCCCGAACCAATGCCGTGCTGTTGTATTTTGTCCCGTTGAGGATTGCATTCTGTGAGGCTCGCCGCTGCCGCTGAAATGCAGCCTCGCACATGACTGCAAATGGGTGCAGCGTAATACCTTGATGCGTGAACCTTTTACAAGTGCAGCTACGTTTTGGGGGACAACCTACTTGGAAATCGAGTCGGGTCATGTTTCCAGGACCAAAAGGGGGGGAGGGGGGCTGGGAGGCACGGTCATTAGTTTTCTGTAACGCGCAAACCAAGCACCCGCGCATTCTCGCACAGCCAACCACAGCGACCCACCAAATAACGACACTGCTCGCCGCCCACGTCCACCAGCCCCCTCCGCCCCCCTCCCTCGACTGCAATTCCGCGGCCTTGCTTCACAGACAACCCGGACATCCAGTACGACATCGGGTACTTCAAGAGGGACACCCGGAGGGCGCCGAAGCAAATCCATTCCTACGTCGCACCATCCCTGAGGCAGCTTGCCGACGAACGCGCCAAGGCAAGTATGCTCGCGAAACGTGAACTGGTTTTGCTTCTCCCTCCCCCCACCATCCCTGGGGCGCACCACAGCTGGAAATCCACATACAGCACTATAATAGTGATGCACGTGCTTGTTACGATTGCCTTAGCGGCGATGGTTGAACCGCTGGGCCGCTTCGTCGGAAAAATCGAGATTCATTATTTCAATATGAATTCGGATGTAGCACCAATGGACTAATTGTGTGGAGATTACAGAATAGATTCACCTACGTACGAAGCGCGGAAGTAAGTAAGCACCAATTTTGTCGACGATGGCTTGAAGCCGACAGTCCCGCCCTGCTCCAGCCTGCCTGCGGAGTCGCGCGAAGGCGGTTCCCCCCGTTCGTTCGTCGACCTCGTTTTTTATAAGTTTAACTTTTTTTTCGTTTCCGTTCGTTATTGATGGAACCCGCTGCCATGTTATTATGCTATTATCGGGTCGCAGCTGTATACCCCACCACGCCAACATGTGTTATTTCGCCGTCGGCGTTTTAGTAGCCTTATTTGCGGCTTTTTTTCTCTCTAATGCGTATTCAGTACGAAGTATTAATTATGCGTGTATTAGTGTATTGATGTACAGTATCCATGCCTTCATGTATTAATGTATTCGTTGCGGGGTATGTATCCACTGACGAAATGCGGTATCGCTGTTTTCCGCTTTTCAGGCTTTCGAGCTCCTGGCGCCCCAAATCGGGCCCGATGAGAAGCGCCCACCGCCCTCGCAGGGCAACAAAAACCCGGCCGTGTTGAAGTACGACCCCACCGGTCTGCGGAGCACGATGTCCTCGACCGAAGCAGCAAGGCTGGAATCGCTCCAGGTATGTATTGTATAAGGGCGTAGGAGGTGGCCAAAAAAGGCGCTTGATAAAGATGTACCTCGGTATGATAGCGATTATATTTTTGAAAAGCGTCACACCATGTTGTCACTATTAGTATTAGTAACACCACCTGAAGTTTTTCAGCCGATCGCTCGGAATGAATGCACTACCAGATGCCCGGTTTTGGGTCCCCGAAGAGATATCTGTGTGTTATCCCTGGGTTGCCGTTCTAGAGCGATAATTCCGTTTGTGTTGCTGGGGGGGGGGGGCGGTTGCGCCGATTATGTCGCTAATCGCGACAGTTTTTTTCAAGGCGAACTACACTAAACCTCTGGTTGTTTTCTCCCTGACAACCTGCCAAACCGCAACTTCTAGAGCGGTAACTATTCCGCCGCATTGCACACGTCGGTGGTAACACAACTTGCTATCGAGAGGATTCCGTCGCTCTTAACGTATCGTACTATTAATAGGGGAATTCCTCGGTAGTTTTTTTCCCCGGGCGCAGGGCACTATTAATAGCTGCATTCCTGATTATATAGTGGGTTATTCCCAAATAGTCGCGACCACCCGGCTTAAATTTCCCCTCTTCACATAGTTCGGTGTTCCCACTGTAAGTCGCGACAGCTCAATCGTCTCGCGCACCACCCACATATATTGCCGCACGTTGTACACGGTCTCCAACAAGGCGGCAGTGGTAAGTGACAGCGAGTTGTTCAGTGATATATCTCCCCGCCTACCGCGCCGCCTCCCTATGGTATAAAGCTATGCTGCTGCACAACGGGGTTGTCACCTACCCGTGAGTTGCTGTCACGACCCACCGCTTACTCTACGCCTCTTCCTCCGTGTCCTTCGTGTATCGGTGCCTCCCTCCCTCCCTCTGTCGCCCCGTCCCCCCCATCTGTCGATGCCCCCCCCCTTGCGCTTCATTCCCCCCGCCTCGGTATATGTAGAAATTTATGCCGACCCACAACGTGAAGCCGTGGTGGTGGTATACCGGTGTGAACCACGTGGCCGAAGCGCAGGCGAAGGGCCTGCCCCCTACCCCCGGCAGGCGCATGCAGTGGGACGCGCCTCCCAGCGCCAAGGTGGCCAGCTGGTGAAGACCCTATTTGGTCAAGGGATCCGTCCCTCTATGACGTCGATGCTGGCGTGGGGGCGTGGGGGGGGGGGAGGGGAGCGGGGGAGCTCGGGGGAGGTGATCCAGCCAGACCTATCAGGCTCCGCGAGGAAGGTTCCTTAGAATGGTCCCGGCGTTGTCCCGAAATAGTTTCGGCTGTCGGTTCGGTTGCACCCTTTCGTGGTCGTTGTGCTGCTGTAGGATAGTGTAGCGACCGTCTTGAGATGTTTGGCGTCGACACAATGGTTAGGCGGTGAAAGATCGGTCACGGGTCGGCGGCGAGAGGTGCCAGGCGCGGGAGGAACATGGCGCGGTATTTTTTGTGTGCCCATATGGCCAAGGCAACGCGGGTGCTACGACGAAGTGTGGGCCGTGGGAGTAGCCCTGCAACCCCTACCCTCCTCCTATATCCCGCAATGTTACCTTTTGGATTTCTCTGCCACCATTATTTCACTTTGAATCGCTACGAGTATGCCGCTATTTTGGTCATTTTCGATTGCGATGGTGCCCATGTTGGTAATTTTGGATTGCGAGCAGCAGTGGTTTGGTGACGCTGAACGTCGTACAGCGGTTGGCCGTTGGTAGTACTTTTGCCGTAGCCGTCGTGCGCGATATTATTCGTGCGTTATTATGGAGGGATGCGTGCGCGACGTTCAATATGTTTCCTTATTTCTGTTTTAATGCGATGAGTCTTTCTCTTTAATTTACCGTTGCCTCTGGTACAGCCTTTGGTTTTGGGTGGTCACAGCCGACACGTGATGACGGGCCTAACGATTCGACTTGTGGTGCTTGGAACTGCAGCTGCTGTGGTACCCTGTGCGGACGCATATACATGGCGGATCCGCAAAACTACAAAGTTCCGCATCTACACTGACTGTGCTGTAATTGGCAGACGCAACGAACGCTTCAGACGTATTTTACGAACATGAGATGCAGTGATGGGGTGTGGTTTCATCTCAACCCAAAACTACAACGTGCAGTGGACTGCCCTTGCATTAATTGCCCCAGCGATACGATACTCATACATACCATACGCCATCCGTGTTCTATTATACGAACCGTCCGTGCCTGCAACATGGATGCTACAGCTACGAGCGATCGTAGTGGTGAAGCCTAAACCAGCAGGGTCAACCGGAACTCGTCATATCGTCAGTTTTGAATTTTCAGAGCTGACAGTCCCGAGTAACGCCTCACGTTGAATCCCGGGGATAGTCCTGAATTGTCCCCGGTGCTGTTATCCATCTATGATGGTGCAGTGTGATCCTTACAGAGCAGAGTGTTGCAGCCTGCTGTGCTTCTCCTCGCCTTGCTGTAGTCTGGAAAGCCATGGAGACGGACTTCCTGCTCGAGACGGTGGTCAAAAGCGCCACGGCCGCGGATGCCGTTGGCCTGTGCACTCAACTTTTGAGGTGATGGGAAAGAGGGGCGACTGTTTTTGTACGTAAACTTTGGCTTGTTTCCCGCCAATCTTGCAGGACTTGCAGCACAGCAGTAGCAGTACGTAGCAGGCAATACAGCACGCACGGCAACGGTATGCTGGTGTCGTTGCTCTGAGACGGCTGACAAAGGTCTGTACTGGTGTTGACTTCTACATGGTGCTCGTGGCTCTTCTATATTTTCTTCTTCGAGCTTGGTGGCGGCTGTTTCCTACCTGGTATATGGACACATGGGCACGTTGCAAGCCCTCGGTGGACAAACAAATTTGCTCGGGACGACCATTTGATGAAAGATGTAATTGATTGAAAGCACGCTTGCGATCCATACGTAGCACAGCAACACAGAAGTAGCAACGAAGTCGAGACCGTGGGTGTCGAAGCGACCGGGTGCACCGACGCACTTGTGGTGGGCACACGGTGGATACTGGCCAGTCGGTCGAAGTTGGTTCAGGGGCATGAGTACAACACACGAGTATTATATCATACCTGGTACAGTATGAGACAGCATACAGCACAGCAAATCGTTGTACATGATGGAGTGAGTGCGTGGAGGGTGTCGTGTTTTGGATTTTGATGCCATGTACGCTCAACCGTATCATACAACAGCCGCTTACGGATTTGAGGGGCATTTCTGTACTCTGTACGCAGCAGTCGTGCAATCCGTCGTGGGGCCGAAGCGTTGCAAAACTAACGCTGGGTACATATGCTGTAGAGCAATCATCTTGGTCGTCAAGGCAAGTAAGTCTCAACGCTCACTAGAGAGAGGTGTGCTGCTCTTCGAGTATGATATATACAAGCTTCTATGCGTTTCCATGTAGCCTCACTTTTTAAATAGTAGTAACCAGGTTTATATATACCAATACTACAGTACAGGACCCCTGACAAGAAACAGGCTAACAAGAACGCCAGGCTGATATTCAGAGGAAAATAAGAAATTCGAGAGTCGTTATCATGAAAAATTAGTGTAGAAAGCTCCCGCTCTTTTCAAACAAGAAATTCAGCCTGGGCCAGCTGTCCTGTTTTCCTATTATGAATACATAGGTGTCCTGTACTGATGTATTTACAAGTTTGTCACAATACAAAAAAGCACATCGTAAAGTAAAAGTCCTCGTACGTAGACTTCGTAGTCTAAACTCGTACTGCTGTTGTGGACCTATGACCTTACCCTCCAAAAGGAGAGTCGTACTCGTAGCCCATACCAGGTATATAATAGCTGTGGACTACTGCTACTGTGTAGACGTACGTTATATGATACACCAGGTGGCAACACGTATATAATTCCAGGTGGACTGTACGTATGTACTCGTAGTACCCTTGGTATTTGTTCGGGGTAAACTGACGTTTGAATTTTGATTTTTTAATTTTCTAACCAAGACAAACAAATGGGCAACCAGCGACAGACATCCAGTGTTTTTGTTTGTCATACTCGGTGGTAGGTACAGTAGTAAGTACCCGCGGGTATCCCCAGAATATGTACAGTGCTGAACGCACCCTTAGCATACTTGTGTTCACTCCAATACAGAGTAGTAGTGGTCTCTCTATAGCGCCGGTTGAGTAGTGCCGGTTGCCCGCTTATACGTAGTGCCTGTGGAATCGCTTGCCACAGATTGGATTCACCAGTGCTGTAGTGTGGGGAGTAGTGCCGGATGACGCTATAGTGCCGGCATTGCTGACTGGTTCGCATACCGGCACTATAGGGGGACCACTACTGTCTGTATCCAATACCACATCGTTTGTCGTACAACAGTTTACACCAATACTGCATTCATTGCTTGATTCGTGGGTCGTTGACACCAACCCTTCCCCTATTAACTCTCGACACCCACCATCCGTTTTGCTCCGCCGCTTTGCCTCTACTCGATCCTAGCGGACCTCTCATACTCGTCAGAAAGCGCCCCACGGTATTATAGAAGTTCGGGAGCGATTACACTGAAGTTAGTGTGGAGCACACCGTTTCTTATTCTGTTTTGGTCACCGCAAAAAATGCCCGACTCTAATTCCAAGTGCTTTGTCCCAGTTTTGTTTTTGCAGTGCTGAAGGGCGGGTAAACTAACAAGTCTTAGCGTGGGCCAAGTATCGCAGTTTCTTATTAGAGGGCCGGTGCTGCTGTGCTGCCTGTGGTATGCCGATTGTGACAAGTAACACTATGCGATGTGCGTCGGTGTGTTTGTGGTCACCGCTTTGCCATTGCTCCGCGGTGGCCTGCCCCCCCCCCCTCTCCTGCAGGCAAGAGAGCACGGGACTAGCGGCGGTGACGGCGCTGCTTGAAAGGCTTCGGATGGGCATGGAGGTGGGTGAGGATTAAGGAGTGTCAGGCTGCACCCACCCATCGCACTAATTCCTGGAATAACGGCCTTGAAGCTGGCGGCGGGTCGGCGGTAGATTACCGCACGCCATAGCAGCCGCAACAACAGAGTACAGTAGCGATGGTGATGACGATAGCATTGATGACAACAACAACAACAACAACAACAGCGATGACGACGACCACCACAATGCTATCAGCAGCAGCAACAGGAACAACAGCAAGAACAACATCACGGCGATACTATATGGTGTCAAAGAAGGATCCAGGGCTTGCCCAGAGTACGTAGGTCCTTCTTCTTGGCGGGGCCATACTGCAGTAGTTACATCCCCTGTCATGTCATTTTTGCTCGACTGCGTTACCATGGCCATGTCATTATTGCTCGACTGCGTTACCATGGCCATGTCATTATTGCTCGACTGCGTTACCATGGCCATGTCATTATTGCTCGACTGCTTCTACTTGTAATTTTTGGACGCTGCTGCATATACCGCTGCGAGCACATATCCACAAAACGGCATGTATTAGCCGCTGGCGAAGTCGCCAGCCCTCTCGGTGTCTATGTCCCCCTTGACAGTCCCATCCAAGTTGTGGGGACGAACTTACTGTGCTCCGCGTCATATTTATTTTGCACGTTTTCAACGACTTTTTCGGTTGTGCAAGGGTCAACGACTACCGTCCCCCCACGCGTGCCCAACCGTGTATTTTCCTCTGTCGCGACTCCAGGAGGAACCCGGAATACGGACCATTCTGCAGGGGATCCGAGGGGCTTGCGCCCCGCCGTCGGCTATCTGTGATCAGGCAAGGCCAGGCTAGGTCGGGGTCGGGGCACGGGGTTGTAGAGCGCGCGTGGTGCGCTTTTTCGTTCATGTGTGTGCGCCTGGTACAGGGTACGTATGAGTAGCGGTTTGTTTGTTTGTTTTCTTGTGGGAGTCTCTTCGTGCCAGCCGACCATGTCGCTGATTGGTTGCCTGGTTGCGTGTTTCCCTGCTTGTTTTTACGTGATTCGCTTGATTGTGTGTTTGCCTGCTTGTTTTCGTTTTAGCCTACCCCATCTCAACCCCACCTACCTTGCTGACCACACATCGCCCAGGCACGACCAACAACCCCCAATGCTGTAACCGCGGCGCTGGTCAATGAAAACCTCTCAAACAACGATGCACCCAAAACTGGTCATACGACTACGGTCATGCATGAAAATGAAGTACCCCCCCCAGCCGCCACCCCTAACCCTGGTTGGTGAAAACTCAACGTGCTCCGTCCCGGCATTGTAGGGATGCGAGGGTCTATGGTCATACGACTACGGCCGTGCACGACATGAGTAACCCCCCCCCCCATCCCGCCTTCGCTGGTGTCCTACTATTTATCAGCTGTTGCAGCTTCTGCCGTTGACGACGCCCCCGACGGCTCTAGTGGAAGCCATTCCGCATTTCGTCGGGGAGGATCCTGTGGACGTCAGCAGGGTGGTGGAGGAGTACAAGGAGCTGTTGCAGAGCGACCGGTCGATGCTGGCCCACGTCATTGGGTGAGACGCCTTCTCGCCCGCGCGTGTGTGTGTGTGTGTTTTTAATACTCGTATCGTATATATGTATGATATCTAGTTTGACGTTTGGAGTTTTTTCTATTGTATTTTATTTTGTTGTAGTGAGATTTTGGAGTATTTGATGTTGGAGTTATATTGAAATTTAATTGATATTGAGTTGATCCTAGAATTGAGTTGAAATTGGCTCGAAATTGAACCGAAATTGAACCCGTCGCGCCCCAAGAGTCGCGCACTGATAAATGGGTGCGGAGCAATCCACTTCCCGAACCGAAACGTACCGAAAGTTGGGTTCTGGCGCGGAAACATAGCAACCTCCTGGCTCGCCGCTTCTTTTCGCGCAAGGCCTAGGTTGACCCGGAAGTAACGTTTCTATTGCGTGTTGCGTCTTTTGTTTCCAATTTTTCCTGTTTTCTTATTTTTCTATGTTCCTGCGTGTAGCTCATCACACATTGGACATATCATCGATTTCCACATCATGATCTAGATCTTTCAGGGCAGCTATATTGCTGATCTGTAGGATCTGTATGATCTGTATGATCTGTATTATCTGTATGATCTGTATGATATGTATGATCTGTAGGATATGTATGATCTGTATGATCTGTATGATATGTGATATGTAGGATCTGTAGGATCTGTAGGATCTGTATGATCTGTATGATATGTATGATATGTATGATATGTAGGATCTGTAGGATCTGTATGATCTGTATGATATGTATGATATGTATGATCTGTATGATCTGTAGGATCTAGCTCATGTTGCACGGTGAGAGTCGTATAATCTGCATGATCTAGGACAGGTTTCCTGGATTGGAGCTGTACTGTACAGATAGATCAGATCCTGTACCACATCTCACAACACCAGGTTGGGATCTAGATGACCTACACTAAATTATCTGGATAAGCTACCCGACGTGTGCAATGTATCCACATGTTCACTTTTTATCATATGTCACTGGGTTTTTTTTTTTCAAGTTTTCATACGTTTTTGTCTTATTTTGTTTCTCCATATTTTCGTTTTTCAATCATCTAAATATAATTTCCCTTGTTCCCATGTTCTCGATGGGCATTGGGAACTGATGCTGTCACTGCCTCGTCTCGTCTTGCTTCGCTTGCCCACATGACGCATGGCGTTCGATGCTGCCATATGAATCTGGAGCGTAGTTCTTTGCACGACCTTCCCCTCGGCGCCGACACGCGACAGGAGGTTTCCACCATGACGCTCGAGGTGAGGGGAGAGGGGGGTGGGGGGGGGGGGGGGGTACTTCATTTGTTGCTTGCCTTAGTCATTTGACCATTGACCACGCATCCCTTTCGAGACGGAGCAGGGGGGGCAGAGTAACCGCTGATTGGATGCCTGAAACGGCCGGTTGCGCCGTGTCCACGGGGGCGTTTTCTTATATTTGCTGTTCTTATTGCATTTGCTGTTTTTTGTTGGCTTTTTTGTTTGGACTTTTTTTGCAGTTTGTGTGTTTGCTTTATGTTATTGTTTGTTGCTGTTTTTTTGTTGTGTTTGAGTGTGTTTCGTGTTGCTTTCCCTGTGATTAGGTTACTTCGTTTTTTTTTCGATTGGTTTTGTTGTCCTTGTTGCTCTCATGTTTTCGTTGCCTGGGTGCTATGATCGTGAGTCTTGTGCTTGCTGTTTTCGGTGTTTGGGTCGATTCGTTGTTTCTGTTTTTTTCTGTAATTTCTGTTGTTTCTGCTGCTTCTGTTTTTTTTTGTGTGTTTCTGTTATTAATAGTTATGTTGCTTTTAATTAAAGTTAATTTTGCGTATTGCTGTGAATCCGGTGCTCGCCGGCTTTTTTGTCGGTGTAAAACTCGACTCGCTGCTGCCCAGGCGCTATCTGTAGTGGACGAAGAAGACATGCCAGTGGTCGTCCGCACCCTGTTCAAGACCGCCGGGAAGAAAGACAGCCAACTGGTGAGCACGGGTCAATAACTCGCACGCTAGGGCACACATGCACCCACTCACCCACCTACCCACCCACCCACCCACCTACCCACC
>MEHQ01003439.1:0-17130 GCA_008828725.1 Saccharina japonica | reverse complement strand
AGCAACAAATGAGTGCGCCCCCCCCCCTCCCCCCCCGTATGAATCAGGCCTCCGCTGGAAGCACCGGCACCAGCAGTGGCGGCGGCAGCGGCAGCGGTGGCGGAAATTGGAGTGTGAGCGGTCATGGCGGTAAGAAGCTGTCGCTACCGCCCTACTCGCCGTCCCTGGTGCGGCTTCGGCGGGCCGGGTGTCGCATACTGCTGGCTGTCTGCAGGGGGCACCCTAACGCTAGAGGCCCGATCGTGTCGTGCTGTCTCGGGGTGGTGGGCTCGCACCGGCTCCCCGCTGGCAGGAGAGGGGGGGGCTTTGGAGCTGGCGGCGTTCAGGGAGCTGACAGGTTTGTGTAATGTTGATGCGGGGGGAGGGGGCGGTAGGGGTACGCATGCCATGCATGACCGTAGTCGTATTACCATAGACCCTCGGTCTCGGGGGCGGCTGTCTCTGCTTTCGCTTAATAGTTTATTGTTTTTTAATGTTTTAATTTGTTGTTTTGTCACTGTGTTATACTTGTTTACTGATTTGCCCTTTTTGTCTTTTGCTCATGCGCTCATTAGCTCATATTCATCTTTCATTGCTTCTTTTTTTGTGTCTCACTTTATTTTTCATGTCGTTTTGTGTCTCTTGACTTTTTGTCAGTTTTGTTTGTTTGTTTTTGGTTTAAATAGTGGCGATATTATTTGATCACGCACGTCCCCAAGATCACATTCTTGCCTCTTCCTTGCCCCTTTACTCTTTCTTACCATCGACACCGCGGTGCGGCGGCGGCGGCGGCGGCGCGGCGCAGAGATGCAGGAGCAGACGCCCTCCTTGAAAGCTGCCTCGGAGCGCTGGACCTTCTCCTTCACCTGTCCGAGGGGTGTGCCGCCGTCATGTCTCCCTACGCTAACGCCATCGGCGACTTGGTCTTGGGAGGAGCAGGTGAGGATAGCCTCTGACTCGAACAACTTGCAATCAATTTCGCTTTTTTGTCTTGGGTTTTCTCGCTTATACCCTACGTATGAAGTGGACTGTTGGCATGCTCGCTTAGGGGGAGCTTTGCGGGCGAAGCTTGGATAGGGAGGAGCTTTGTATGTCGCAGGGGTGGCAGTGAGACCGAACTTTTGGGCATTTTTTGGTTAGTTACCGTTGCTGTTACCGTTGCCGATACCGTTACCATTGTAACGTTACCGTTACCTTTACAGTTACCTGTACCGTTACCGTTGCTGTTGCCGCTGCCATTACAGGTATTGTTGTTGTTGTTGTTGTTGTTGTTGTTGTTGCTGTTGCTGTTGTCGTTACCGTTGCCGTCACCGTTAGTTACCGCTAGTTACCGCTAACGTTACCGTTACCATTACCGCCATGTTGCCGGTGCCATTACCGTTGCTCCCCCCCCCCGCGTTTCCGCTGTAGCCCACACCACCCAACCCGACCCGCTGATCCTCCTGCATTGCCTCCTCACGTCCTTTCCTATTGTAACCCCTCCCCCCCTCCTCCCTCCGTCTCGGCATTGTAGGGGTGCGGGGGGGTCTATGGTCATACGACTACGGCCATGCATGAAAATGAAGTACACCCCCCCCCCCTCCCCATTATCTCCCTCCCTCCCCTCTCATACCCTGTTCCCCAATAGCGCGGAGCCTCCACCCGGTGTTGCTGGACAAGGCGGCGAGGTGCCTGGCCGCAATGGCGCGTTTCTCTAACGGGATGGTGAACGAGCTCATGAACCACGTGCAGAAGAGGGTGTTCTTTTTGGGGGCAGGCGCAGGCGGGGGGGGGATCGGGGCCGGATACGGTGGGTGATTTTGATTGGCTAGTTGGTTGATCGGTTGGTTGGTCGGTTGGTCGGTTGGTCGGTCGGTCTGTCGGTTGGTTAGTTGGTTGGTTGGTTCGTTTCGTTTGTTGGTAGGTTGGTTTGTTGAATACCTCAAATGTACCCCAGCCCTATCCCCCTGCTTCAAGCCGTTGAAACAATCCCTGTGACCCCCCCCCCCCCCTCCCCTCTCCCTTGTCCGTAAACTCCTGATTGCTACTTTTAAGCCCTTGAACATAACGCAATGTACCCCCCACACACACACGCTACTTCAAGCCCTTGATTAATTTAATGTACCCCCCTCCGTCTCGAAAGTGATGCGTAGTCAGTACGTAGTCAAATGACTAAGGCAAGCAACAAATTCGTACGCCCCCCCCCCCCCGCCTTCTCCCATCCGCAAACGCCTGCATCATGTCGCCTCTTCTTCTCCAAATGTTGTTTTTTCAATCTCCGCGCTTTGGCTTGGCTGGAAAGGGGCGCGAGGGGGAGGAGGAGGCAGCGGCAGGTCCGGCGACCCGGAGGCGCGGCGAAAGTCCGCGATTGTTCTGGCGACGCACCTGATAAGGGAGGGAGCGCTGGAAGAGCGAGACGTCGACTCTTTGTTGGGCTGGGCGGTGAGGGAGGGAGGGAGGGAGGGTAGGGAAAGAGGGACGAGAGGGAAGGAGTGAGAAAGGTCTAGTGGCGAAACCAAAAGAGTGCCTGTCTGTCTGTCTGCCTGCCTGCCTGCCTGCCGTTATTCGCCATCGCGCTTTTTTTTTTGTGCTTGCCGCCTCCCTTTTCCCGCGTTTATCTTCGATCCCGTCCTGCCGTTAATATGTTTGTGGGATCTTGTTTTTCGTCCGGATTGTTGGGTTTGGAGCGTGCGCTGCTTGCCCTCCCTTACTATCGTTGCTGTAAATGGCAAAACGGCCCGCCGCTGGAGAAACCGTGCAGAACGCAAGATGGTGTGAACATGTTTTCGTTAGCGGCCTCGTATCCAGGATGCGGAGGGGAACCCCCCCCCCCCCCCCCCGCCTCGAGGAAAATTCGCCCAATTTTCATTATTATAACGTCACCTCCCTTCCCCTGCCCTTCCTTCCCCTTCCCTCCCTTCTCTTCCCCTGCCCTCCCTTTCCCTCCCTCCCTTTCTCCTCCCCTCGCCTCCCCTCCCTTCCCCGCCACCCCCTCCCTTCCCCTCCCCCCACTCCGCGTGGGCCTTACTCCCCTACCGTTAGGTGAGAGTTCTGTCCCTCCTCCGCAGCGGCCCCTCTTCCCTAGACACGATCGCCACCACCCTGGAACTCCTTGTAACGGCCACTGACAATGGCCACCGCCACCACCATTACCCGCACAATACCGCCTACTCCTCCCCGTTGTCACATGGAGGGGACGGGGGATGGGCATCCCCGATCCCCGCCCCTCTCAATGCCTCTGTCGGCGGTGGTGGCGGCGGCAGCAGCAGTAACGGCAGCAGAGGTGATGACCAGCGTCGTAGAGGGTGGACGAGAGAGGGATCAACAGCCGCCGAGCGGTGCTTGGCTAGGATCGGGCTACTTCGGTTGGCCGGCGGAAGCTGCAGCGATGGCGGCGGTGGCGTCGGCGGCAGTCGGGGCGGGAACGGCCATGGCGGCGGCGGCGGTAAGTGGAGCCGAGGCATGTCTACCGTACCTATGGACCTATAGACAGGCTTATCTGGACGCCCATCGCCAACAGCCTGAGTCGTTGGAACTCCGCTCGGCTAAACGGTACTTCGCCAACACCTTCCATCGTCAACGCCGCCCATCGCCAACACCGCGCATCGCCAACACCGCACATCTCCAATACCACACATCAGCAGCACCTTCCATCGCTAACCCCGCCCATCGCCAACAGCCTGGATCGTTGGAACTCCTCTCGCCTAAACATTACATCGCCAGCACTGCACATTGTCAACAACAAACCCATCGCTTGAACATCGCACATCGCCAATACCGCACGTCGCCACCAGCCTACCCATGGTTGAAACTCCCGTCACCTAAACGAGTAGATCGCCTAAACCTTTCCATAACCATCACCGCACAACATTGCCAGCACCGCCCCATCGCTAACCCCACCCATCGCCAACAGCCTGCCTTGTTGGAACTCCTCTCGCCTAAATATAGCCGGTCGCCCCGGGTGGTCTAATGGCAAGCCGCGATAGTAGCATTCTGAATGAAGTCTTCTGCTGGAGTTCGGTTGTCATCGAGGATGATATTTCGGGCGGGGAAGAGGAAGCCTCCGTCGAAAGCGCTTATAAATAGCGTATGTAGGCACAGTTCGACGGGAGTGGACGAGGGAAGAAAACGGCGAACTCTTCTCGCGATAAACATGGAAATTGCACGTGCCTTACGTAGCGGGGAGGGGGGGGGGGGAGCCTGATTTGCGACCCCGGGTATGAGTTACGACCATTATTAGTGAGGGAGCTGGAGTAGAAGGGCGAATATAGTGAATGGAATGAGAAAGTATTAATAAAAAAGTAAGGAATGGAAAAAGAACAAAAAAAACAAAGGGATGGGAAAAGAAAAAGAAAAAGAGAATGTGCATCGCCTGAACCGCCCATCGCCAACACCGCCCACCGCCAACACCGCACGTGGCCAACACCACACAGGGCAAGCGTGGGCCCCGGTCGAGGAAGAGGGAGAAGAGGTCATCGTTGTCTCGGTGTCGTCACCTCCGGGAACAGGAAGGTTATACCCCCGGGAGGAGGAAGGGCGGCGAGGGGGAGGAGGAGGAGGAGGAGGAGGAGGAGGAGGAGGAAGAGGAGGAGGAGGAGGACAAGGAAGACGAGGATGAGGGTGATTAGGAGGAGGAGGAGGAGGGTGAAGATGAGGAGGAAGAGGAGGGAGAGGAGGAGGAGAAGGGGAAGGTAAGGAGGACGAGGAGGAGGAGGAACAGGAGAGAAGGAGAACGAGCAGGAAGATGAAGAGGAGCAGGAGAGAAGGAGGACGAGGAGGAACAGGAGAAGGAGGACCAAGAGAGAAGGAGGACGAGGAGGAAGAGGAGGAGGACAAGGAGGAGGGGGACTTTCCACGGTCACCAAGATTGGGTCGATGCTTGTTATGTCCATTCACAGCAGTCGTAGTGCGGGAAATATCCGCCGTACGATGCCACTTACTGGCGCCACGTTTCGGACTAAACCTGGCCGCCTGGCCGGGGTACTACATAATCGGGTCCAAGAATCGCGATAATTGGGGCCAAGATATCGCGATATCAGGGGTAAACGAAAAACTCTTAGCAATTGTTTTGCTCTTCCGCTGGTCATTCCATGGGAATACTTGATTGGGTTCCATCTCTTGCTCCGAACCAGAGAGGCCTCGCTCGGGACGAACGCCGGGCTGTTGCTACGGTACGGGGGTCATGTTTATGCGCTTCGGTATCACTTTCCCAAAGCCACTCCGCGAAGTGACTACTCTACTATCGCCTGGCAGTCTTGAGATTCTATATTTCGCGAATCTGCACCGCCATGGGACTGTTTGTTACGCTGGGCCATCTAAATATGCTGAAAGTCCAGTACTGAGTGAGATTCAGAGCCACTCGCCCGAGTGGCGTACAACACATGGTAGCGAAAATGGTATCGTAGCACCAGACTCCGTGCGGAGTGTGATATCAGCGCGGCGCTCATTCCTCGGACTGAATTTACCGTCCAGACAAATGTTGCAAAGCCTGAAGGGCGTGTGGGAAGGTCTGTAGTTCCCCTGAGCGTATTCCACTGTTCTCCAAGCGCAGCCCGGCTTGAATGGAGTGATCGACTCGTGTGTTCAAGCTCTGACTGATTCGGGTCATATGCTGGATTCACATTTTTGTACCAAGCCTGAGCTCATCTGATTGGGTTGCGAGTTTAGTACCAATGTTTATACCCTTTGCAACCGATCATTACCCAAACCTCGTTATGTTTGTCAGTTCGTTTTTCGACACCTACCGGGCCCTGCATTGTCTTACCCAAACTTGCTGCCACGTATATACGTAGGCAGTACTACTGCGCGCACGTGAAGAAAGCTGTCTCAACAGCCGGGGACAGTGGTAACTCGCTCGTGGTCGCGTAATCGAGGTCCCGTTTTCTCTTTGACGGTTGGACCCGTGCACAAGGGAGTGCTCGGTCAGATGTAAAACATCGCTACTCTCTCCGCCTTCCACCCCCCGATCTTCGTTACCTCGTCACCGGCTGTAGCCGCCCACGAGTTGCTCACAGAAATATATCACTGGGATAATGTACCAGGCTATGCCAAGGTTTTATATCTCCTCGCCAAGGTGAATAAATTACCGTGAAACAATAACGCCTACGTATGTACGTACCCCCGACCAAAGCAAAAACAAAATCCACCCGTTTTCCCTTTAAAATACAAGTACATACTCGTACTGCAAAAATTGGCCTACAACCAATTCCACACACAGGAAAATCTATTTGAAAATGCCATTGCGTGTTTAAGGGTTGGCAATCGTCGTGTTGGTTGAACCAGGACCACATTTCACACGCCGTGCTTTGCCAACGATGCCTTGACTAAAACAAGACAAAACATTTTCTCAGCGATTTTGTTGTTGCTTTTTCAGTGTTATCTTCAAGGGAAAAAGCCAAAAGTAGGTACTCCTATTAATACGTAGGCCTTTCGGGCCATTCACAGGTATACTAGATACTGCATTCGGGAAAAGGCTCCCTGTACCTCCCTCTGCTTGGCAGGCGCCGGATCGTACCTGTTGTTGGCGGGAAAAGACCAGGTACACCTCTCCGTGGCTACTCAAGTTGGGCTTCCCCTATTTATGGCTTCGCTGGTACCCATAAATCACGCGTTTGAACCCCTTTTGTCAAAGCGGAAATATGGCCACAGGGCCGTCGGGACCAGGTGACCCCAGCTGTCAACTAAAAGCTCGAATACGTTGCGAAATCGCCTTTTCAGGGGGAACGTGTGTCGTAACACAGAGTATCGTACACTCAGTAAGAACTTAGTAAGAAACTGCGCTTGTGGCTGGGAGAAGCTTTCTTACTTGGCAAATAGGCCTTTTGTTGTAGGTACAGGCTGAACCGTTTGTAGGTAAAGTTGAAGCCAAAAATAGGCGAAGCCCAACTTGAATAGCCACAGAGAGGTGCACCTGGAACGTTTCAGCCAACAAAAGGTGCGATCAAGTGCCGGCCAACCTGAGGAGGTGGCAGGAAGTATTGTCCCGAGTGCCCCCGCCCCCCCCGCCCCCCGCGTTCCCACCCCCACCCCCTCCTCTACCGCCAACCCCGCCCCCACCCTCACCCTCAACCACACTCCTACCCCCGCCACCACCACTACCGCCGGAGACTATGCCCCTGCCGTCCGTAAATTCTGTAGCGATGTTTGCGTTTCTTGTGGCGTCGCCGGCGGTGTGGTTGCCCTCGGCCAGGAGGCGGCGGTGGGGCGGGGGCGGTCGGTGTTGGTGTTGGTATTGGTGTTGGTGCTGGCGTTGGCCTTGGTGTTGGTGTTGGTGTTGGTGGTGGTGGTGGAGAAGGAGTAGGTGGCGAGCGGTAGCAGAGAGGAGAGCCCTAGCAGCAACGCACGCGATCCCAGCTTCGACGAGCTGCAGCGTCCCCCCTTTTCCTGTCGTCGAGAGATTTAGGCGAACAAAAACAAAAACGAGCGTACGTATGATACGATACGACACACGGGTACAACAACCACAAACGGGGGGGGGCGCGTTCGTCTGGCGAGCTGAGTATGGAGCCGTGTGCGCTGTGATTGTTGGGGGGGTGGACGACTCAAAAAGCGAGAGGAGAGGGAGACGAGTGGGGGGGGTGAGGGAATTGCTGCGAACACGAATGGTCTCGAAAACGTTCTAGCGACAGATGCAGACACAAAAACACGGCGGGATCGGCGCGCAAACATCCGCTTACGATCGTACAAAAAAACGACGCCACTCCCCCAAACCCATATGATACGATCTCGGCATTCAGTCAAAACCCTCACACCCCACGCGGTCACAGGCTTGTCAAATGATACGATCTCGGCATTCAGTCCCCCGCCCCCCCCGCCCCCCGCGTTCCCACCCCCACCCCCTCCTCTACCGCCAACCCCGCCCCCACCCTCACCCTCAACCACACTCCTACCCCCGCCACCACCACTACCGCCGGAGACTATGCCCCTGCCGTCCGTAAATTCTGTAGCGATGTTTGCGTTTCTTGTGGCGTCGCCGGCGGTGTGGTTGCCCTCGGCCAGGAGGCGGCGGTGGGGCGGGGGCGGTCGGTGTTGGTGTTGGTATTGGTGTTGGTGCTGGCGTTGGCCTTGGTGTTGGTGTTGGTGTTGGTGGTGGTGGTGGAGAAGGAGTAGGTGGCGAGCGGTAGCAGAGAGGAGAGCCCTAGCAGCAACGCACGCGATCCCAGCTTCGACGAGCTGCAGCGTCCCCCCTTTTCCTGTCGTCGAGAGATTTAGGCGAACAAAAACAAAAACGAGCGTACGTATGATACGATACGACACACGGGTACAACAACCACAAACGGGGGGGGGCGCGTTCGTCTGGCGAGCTGAGTATGGAGCCGTGTGCGCTGTGATTGTTGGGGGGGTGGACGACTCAAAAAGCGAGAGGAGAGGGAGACGAGTGGGGGGGGTGAGGGAATTGCTGCGAACACGAATGGTCTCGAAAACGTTCTAGCGACAGATGCAGACACAAAAACACGGCGGGATCGGCGCGCAAACATCCGCTTACGATCGTACAAAAAAACGACGCCACTCCCCCAAACCCATATGATACGATCTCGGCATTCAGTCAAAACCCTCACACCCCACGCGGTCACAGGCTTGTCAAATGATACGATCTCGGCATTCAGTNGCGGCAGGCACTGCTAGCCGACGTAGTCTGGCGCTACCTGGAGCTTGGCGCCCGCGCCAGAGTCTGCGTCGCCGCGCTTCGCCGCGTTGTGCGCGAGCTGGGCGGCAGCGGCGGCGCCGGCGGCGGTACTGGCGGTGGTAGTCGTGGAAGGGACGGTGTTCTGGAAGGGGGGACGGGGGAAGGAGCGGCGGCGGGGGAGGTGGAGTGGGCAGCGACGAGGCTGGACGAGGGTCTGCGTGTCGGTGAGCGGAAAATTAGAAAATTAGAGAGGAGCGGGGGGTGGTACGCTTGGTGGGATTTTTCGTGGGTACTTACGCACGTTGTGTTGTGCTTTCTGCGAGCTGCGTGTTTATGCAGCGATGTTTTTGTGGCGCAAGTTGGGGATCGGTCTGCCTTTTAAACAATCGTGGGCTTTGCTTGGACCACGCCGCGTTTGGCGTGTTTCAGAAAGCGGGATGCGCCGCCGCCGCCGCCGCCGCCTCGACCCTACGGCCTGTACGGCCTCCACCGTACGATGTTGCTCGAAAATGTCAGGGTATCACCGGCGGGATACTATTGATTCGGCCGTACGGTCTCTGCCGTACGATGTTGCTCAACACTAAGAGGGTAGTGATGACGGGACACTTAAGAGTCGGCTGTACGGTCTCCGGCGTACAATGTTGCTCGACCATGACAAGGTAAGAACGACGGGATACTAACGGCGAGGTGATAGAGGCAGGGTCAGAGTTCGTCGAGGTGACTATTACTCGGGCAAATGACAACGAAGTATTGTAGTGCCGACGGGGTGTTCACAAGGGGGGTAGATGCCTACATACATGGCCTGCTATCTCTAACAAGCTTCAATCTTGTCCTCGTCGTCGTTGTTTTTTATGTTGTTGTTGTTATCGCTGTTCTCACATTTACTCATCTCCCATCATCTGTTACGGGGGACCATAGTAAACACTACCTGGTAGTAAATAGGACCAAATATTGATAGTAAACATAGGGAGATATATAGGTTTTTCTGTGTACCGTAGGTCCTATTTACTATGGCATCATTAGCCCACCCCGTAATAGTCCGTGGGCATATGATATGTCGCAACGATTGTCGAGTCGGAGAACATAGCAAACCAGGAAGACACTGGCTGAGCCGTGTGATGCCTGCCTGTGTTTGCGCTAAAACGCAGCAATAGTCGTGTGGTGGTTATCTCTCACCATCAGACTGCCCGCCTTTCCCCCCCGTCTTCTTGTGTGCTTGCTCGCGTGCGTGTCTGTGAATGTCGCTTTCGTGTCGCTTTTGACGGGGGTTGCTGGGCGCGGGGGGGTATCAAAGATGGCGAGATGCTTCCGCTGGAGTGCCTCTTCCGACTCGTTAACGCCGGCGTGGAAACCCGTCTGACCGCGACCACCACCAACACCAACACCAACAACACCAACACCGATGGGCTCTACCCGCCGTCGTCGTCATGGTCGTTGCCTGACGGCCACAGGGGGCAAAAGGGGTCAACAACAGCACCACCACCACCACCAACGGCGGTGGCGGTGGGAGCGACAACGGCAGTGTCGCTCATGGCGTACGTCGAGCTCCTACGGACTGTGACGGCGAAACTTGGGGCCGGAGGAGGAGTCAGCAGGGGGGCTCTTGGGACGCGGGTGGTGGGTGGCGAGGGGGACTTGGATGTGGGGCTGTTGTTCCTGGTGAGTGCACGACCGAGCGGCAGGGGTGATAAAGGAAAGATACGAGGCGAGGGGGAGGGTATTAGGGGATAAGAGGTGGGGGGGGGGGGGGGAGGGGAGGGCGTACTCATTTGTTGCTTGCCTTAGTCATTTGACCATTGACCACGCATCCCTTTCGAGACGGAGCACCGTTCCTACTCCTAATAGAGACACCTCCAACACTTGGGCGCTCATTACGTTGTTTCCATATATTACAGAGACACCTTTTGCTAATCTTATCCCCTTCCTGCTTCGCCGCCTGTGGCCACCATCTATCTCCTAAGATAGCGATCGTTTTCTCGCTACTATTTAGTGTACCAAACTGCTCCATGTCACACTCGTCTATTTTCCTCATCTCCTCCTCTAGCACATCCCTTTCCTCCTTGTACCTTTCACATTCTCCCACTATGTGAACTCTACTCTCTATGGCTTTGCCACATGGGCACATCTGTGCCTCTACTTCCTCCTCCTCCCGGCTACTGGTATACCTCCTTCTTCTTTCTGGCAGGTCCAGGTCCCCTACACGAAATCGCAGTTTCAGCTTTTTCGCGAAGTCCATTGGGCCGTGCAGATACCTTTTCATTCCTATTCCTTCTCTCAACCCCCCGTACATCTCTAAGTGTTCTTCCCCTTCCACCTTCTTTCTCAGTGCTAGCCTTTCCCTTCTTTCTATCCTTTCTTTCACTTCTGTCTTGTATCCGCTAAATTTCTCTATGGCCAGCGTCTCTTTTTGGTTTCCTATTTCCTTCCATACTTTCTCGACTACGCTATCCCACCTTATCCCAGCTCGCCCTTTGGTTACTTTCTCCCATACAGCTTTATCGGCTATGGCTGGCAACCTCTTATTTGGCATGTTCTTTACTTTATATTGCCATTTCAACTTACGCACGTCTCTATTTGTCTTAAGTGGGTACATTCCCAGTTCTGCTCTCAATACTGTATTACTCGTCGTACTTGAGCATCCTAGTACTTTTTTAGCTGCTGTCATCTGTACTGTTTCCAGCTGTTTTACGAGCTTCGCGTTCCCTTCCCATACTTCTCCTGCATATTCTAGCTTTGGTACAATCACATTCATCAGTATACATCTCTTAATTCTAGTGTCAAGGTGCGAGTCTGTTAGGACTGCTTCCATCTTGCCTACGTGTGCCTTACCCTTGCCTATTATTTTATTTATGTGTGCATCCCAAGAGCAATCTTTTGAGATTTCTACGCCAAGGTACGTATACTGGTCTACGATTGGTAATTCATCTTCTCCCCACTTCCACTTACAAGTTACCGGACTCTCCTTATCTTCGTTACATACAACTACTGCGCACTTTTTTACGTTCGCCGTCACTCTCCACTTCCTGGTGTACTCGATTGCCTTCTCTATTTGTTTCTGCAGTCCTTCGGGTGTTTCTGATATGCAAACGAAATCATCAGCAAACATCAATCCCGACACCGTATCTTCCCCCACCGTGACTCCCTGCGATGCTGCTTCTACTGCTACTATCATGTCATTAATGTATACCTTGAATAGGTTAGGTGATAGCGTACATCCCTGGGCAACTCCCTGTAGGATATCAACGTACTTCGATATTTCCCCGTCCAACATCACAGCACTTCTCGCACATTCCGTCATCTTCTTCATCATTCTCCACATCTTTCCTCTTATCCCTATTTCCCACAACTTTTTCCACAGCCCATTTCTCCATACTGTATCGTAGGCCTTCTGTACATCTAAAAAGAAACAGTACGTTGTTAGCCCCGCGTCTTTCCTGCCTTGGATTATCTTACCTAATGTGTACACATGGTCGACGCAGCTACGGTTTGGCCTAAATCCTGCTTGCCCTTCGCTAATCTTTTCTTCCTTCTCCATCATTGTTCCCATTCTATCGTTCAAAATCTTACAGAACGTTTTACCTACAGTGCTTAGTAGCGTTATTCCCTATAGTTACCCGGGTCAGCCTTGTCTCCTTTCTTAAACAAGTTTACTACTACTCCTTCTCTCCATCTCTTAGGTGCGTACTCGTTTTTCCATATCCAGTTATACAACTTGACCATCATGGCAAGCATTCCTTCTCCCCCGTACTTCATAAATTCATTAACTATTTGGTCTGCCCCTGCTGCCTTTCTATTCTTAAGTTTAGCTACACACTTCTTAACTTCTTCTCTTGTGAACTCTCCCTGTAACCCTTCTGAACCACTGTCTTCCCTTTCTGATGCATCTACGTTCGCCTCCGCCCACGCGTTGATATATTTCTCAAATTCTTTGTCGAACGTTTCGTTGGTTGTGGGCGTCCCTAGCTTGCGGTAATGCTCTACAAGTACTTCCCTTTTCCCCTTCGAACTACTAACCATTTTATCGTTCTGTGCTCTTAATGTAGCTATCCCCGTATCTGCCTCTCCTGCTTGTKTGCCTAGTATCCCTTTTATCCCTACCCACATCTGCTTCATCCCGCCATCAAAGTTTTCATTCGTTTTATTAACTACGTCTTTCCATACCCTTTTCTTCTTCTTCTCAACCACCTTTTTTACTTTATTTCTAGCGATACCATACTCCTCCCATCCTGACGTAGTTTTGCTCGATGCGTATCTTGCGTGTGCCTTTCTCCTTACTCCTATAGCCTCTTTTACTTCTTCATCCCACCATTTTACTGCTCTATTGCATATTATCAACTTCTTTCCTATWACTTTACTTGCTGTGGTCTTSACCAATTTCTCCCATCCTTCTATTATCCTCGCTCCTGCATTATCTTCTCTCTATACTGTTCTTTGTCGTACCTATGCTTTCCAGCAGATCGGAAAAATGCTCTGCATTTTTAGTCATCTCTTCTTGGAACTCTTCCCGTTTTTCCTTTGCTTCTAGTTTATCTATTCGCCATCTGTACAATTTCCTACCGCGCCTATTTTTGATAACTCTCGTCTGCTGGCTGTCTGTCCATATTAGGCAGTGATCCGTAGTTCCTACGTCCGCTGCGCATACATGTACTTCAGTTTCCTTACTACTTCCGTTTTCTACCACTATAAAGTCAAGAACGGAGCTTTCTCCCTTTTGTATGCACTGTCTAGTCCATTCTGGCTCTGGCTTGTTTGCTCTACCGTTCAGAGTCTTCATCTCATTGTGCTTGAGGAACTTCAGCATCTCTTCCCCGTTCTTATTATTTGTTACTTCCCCATACTGTCCAATGTTCTCGTTCGGGTTGCTTGCCTTCCCAATTCTTGAGTTAAAATCTCCGACTAGTACTACTTCTCCTTGTCTTTTATATTTTTGTACATCTACTGCTATTTCTCCGAACTTCTTCTGTATATCTTTTACCGTACTCTTCGACTCTGGGGGCATATAGATGTTTCCTAAGAAATAATCTTTCGCTCCCCTCTCCCCTGGTATCTTTATCCAGATGCTTTCGTCGAATTTCGTGTCTTTGATCACTTCTGTTATGTCACACAGGTATTCTTTGACTAGGAACCCTACTTTCCCCCCGCCCCCCTATTCTTCTTGTTCTGTCCCTTTCTCTTTTTCCCTATCCATGCGTACTCTCCAATTGTGCATCCTATCCCCCCGCCCTCTTTTTCCCACGACTCTTGTCTACTGTAGATCGCGCTCACTTACTTGTTCGGCTATTTCTATCCTCTTGCGCTCTTCCGTGGCGAATTCACATACGTTCCATGATCCTATTCTTAGCTTATTTTTCGTTTCACTGTTCGTTCGACTCTTGTCTTTCGTTTTTYCCCCTTCGTTGCTACTTCTGTGTTCTTTTCTTTGAGCTTTCTGACTGTTTCCGTTTCTGGTTTTGTCTTCTTGCTCTACGCCACTGTGTTTCTCTCCCATTCCCTTTGGGCCAGTTACTGTTTCCTGCCTCCCTTACCTCCGTTCACCCTAGGACTACGTCTTAGATTCGCTATTCCATTAGCTATACATACCCTCCACCCCCTAGTCTTCTCATCCATGCCGACACTTGTTTTGTCTCTAATCTCTGCCACTCCATGCTCGCTTTCGGTTTAAGTGTAACTCGAAAATGCTCTCCCTCCCTTTCTACTTGTCCTAATGCAAAGCAGTATAGTCCTACTTCGTCGCACTTCCTCTTGAACTCTATTCTCGTCATGTCGCTAGGAACTCCGAATACCAGCACTACTAGTACTTTACCCTTCCAGTCTTTCTTACTCCACCTACCCTGCCTCACCGTTTTTCTCTGAATCTCTTCCGAGACTATCTCCAGCTTGTTTTTGTTCGTGTTTGTAGTGGGAAATGTTCAAGTTACTGGGACTTCCCAATCCTAGTACTCGTTGAGGGTCTGGTGTCTTCCAGTTCTTTTGCCGGCGCACCACACTAAATAGTGTCTCCAACACGGGCTCATAGCCTGGAGCCAAGTTCAACACCCTTAACACAAGTGCCCCACGTTTGTGTCAGGCGATCTACATGGTAACCATCCTGGCGTCCCACGACCGTATCTTCTATCTTCTTGCCCCGCTGCTGTACTGGTTACTTTCCTCCAGGGAGGTCATTTTTACCGTGCAAGGCTCAAGGCCAGCTTGCATAACACAAAGTCTTACTCACACATCGGGATGCCCCGTACGTCGCTTGCCTCCATCGTATGCACGTTTCACCATGGGTAGCTACCCCACTAATGCTCCCGAGTAGACCTTCGCTGCCGAAAGCTTGGCCAACGATTCCCCTACACTTTGTACCGGCTTCTATCGTTCAAGATGTCAATATATCTACGTACCGCTTGGTGTTCCGTCTCTTTGGTCGTGTGGTCGGTCAATGGCAAAGCGTTTGTTTCATGAGTTCAATAAGCCTGACTTAATGCCATGCATCATCCACCCCTCCCCTTCATTTGGCGCATGGTATGTGCACCAACTTTCAGGGGTTCAGGACGATGACAGACCAGATTTCCACCGCCCAATGGAAATCGGTAAATTTTTCCGGGTATCTCACCACAAGACCCCAACCTTCATGCGAATTGAACATGTCGGGGTGACCTTGCTGTATCTATGTGCGTGCATGTAAGGTGGTCCTCCTTCATGCTAGGTTTTTTGTCTATGTTTCAAGGTTTTGCTGTTCTTACCTGGTACGATATGGGAGTAGATATACACTAAGTGTGTGGTTTGGGTTTTGATATTTGGAAAAAAAACTGGTTAGTTTAGTAAGTTCATGTCTATGTCCGGTTTATGTTTTGATATGAGAAAAAAAAACTGGTTAGTTGAGTAGTTTCATGTCTATGTCTGGTTTGTGTTTTGATATGGGAAAAAAAAACTGGTTAGTTTAGTAATTTCATGTCTATTTCCGGTTTGTGTTTTGATATGAAAAAAAAAACTGGTTAGTTTAGTAATTTCATGCCTATATCCGGTTTGTGTTTTGATATGAGGAAAAAAAACTGGTGAGTTTAGTAATTGCATGTCTATGTCCGGTTTGTGTGTTATCTTGATTATGAAGAAAACAAACTGGCTACTTCAGCCGTTTTATTTAATTTCCATGTCCCTTTCGCTTCTGCGATTTGTGTTTTGGCATGAGGGAACAAAAAATCTGCGCTTAGAATCTCAGAGTGTAGTACATATCTACTCGCTCTCGAGTAGCGGTAACATCCAGTAACTCGTGTTTGGCTGTGGTGTTTAACGAGTGTCGTATGGTCACTCGACGCCAAGGCGGGCCATGTAATTGTGCTCTAGCATGATCTACTTTTGACGCAGAGGGGAGAAGAATAAATTCCTCGTCACATATCTTGAACATTAATCGATAAGCGGGTAGTGGTATGGGGAGGGCGGGGTACGAGGGGCGAGGTGTAAAGGGGGGACGGGGAGGGGATAATGGTCACTTCATTGGTATTCGCGTACTCGCGTGCTGTGGATGAGGTAATCGATGATGACATAAACTCTCGCTCCCTACAATGCCGGGACGGAGTCATTCGAGTGTTTTGCACCGATCCGAGGCGACTTGTAGCACGGGGAGAGGGTGGGGGGAATGGGGGTTCCTTCGTCGTTCGGGTAAGCTGTTACTCCAGAGACTCCGCGGGAGATGGAGGAGAAACATCACGATGGGTGTGGCGAGGGGGGGGATAGGGGAGGGTCCTTTCGTTCGTTTAGCGCTTGTCTTTTCTAGGGGGGTGTTATACAATGTGAGTCGATGAGGTTCTCGCGGGCCTCTCCCGAAAGTTGTGGTTAATTTCACTCGGGGTCCTCTTGCGACATGTTGTGTGTCCCGCCGCATCGCATTAAACGGTCCGGTTCTCCACCCTCTGTCTGTCTACGGCGATGCATGGCAATGAGAACACCCCTTGTCTGCCCGTCCGCCCGCCCGTCGCTCCCGTTCTGTTGTGGTAACTTCCCATGTGGGGCTTTGTTGTGGTCCTTGGTGTGTTGTCGTTTTGTTTTGTTTTGTGTGGTGTGGTGTTGTATGTTGTGTTGTGTTGTATGTTGTGTTGTGTTGTGTTGTGTTGTGTTGTGTTGTGTTGTGTTGTGTTGTGTTGTGTTGTGTTGTGTTGTGCTGTGCTGTGTTGTGCTGTGCTGTGTTGTGCTGTGCTGTGTTGTGTTGTGTTGTGTTGTGTTGTGTCCTATTGTGTTGTGCCGTGTTGTGTCGTGCTGTTTTATTTTGTCTCGTTCGGTTTTGTCACGTACCTGGTACCTAATATTATTTTGTTTTGTTTTGATTTTCCTATACGTGCGTTTATGCTTTTCACGTGTCGATGATTTCGTGCTGTGCTGTGCTTTACGTCAATGTTCCAACAAAGGAGATTATCAAGCTAGTAAAAAAAACACCAGCAGTAACCATTGTGGCTGCATGAAGAGCAGAAACTGGAGTGTAGGCCCTTCCATGGCGTCCGGCAACCAAGTGAACCTAACTGAGTACTGCCCCCCCCCCCGCCCAACCTCCAGCGAAATAATCGAATGCA
>MEHQ01004091.1:33499-91460 GCA_008828725.1 Saccharina japonica | reverse complement strand
ACGCCAATTTAATTATGAATTTAAATATGCGTACGTTAGCAAAAAACGTTTTATTACGATAATCGCTGAATGGTGATTATTCGTTTACCCCCCTTCTACAATTACAGCTGGATGGCGATAGGTCGGTTTTTCCGTGGAACGTGCGAGCTTGCGTCACCCCGCGGGGAACACCCCACTCCCCGAAGGGGAGCTTTGTATGTATAGTTATGTTTGTGAAATTTTCGCACTTTTCGCAACTTTTCTCTTCGTGCGAGCACTTTTCGGCAAAACACTAAGTACACCGACACGGGACGCCCGGCCGGACACATTGGTCGAGGTTTGAGCACGATCCGAGCACTGTAGCTTGCGTGGCGGGCGCTCAAAGTTTTTTTTGCGCGGGAGTGGATCAGACGATTTCCCTGGTTTTCTACGTGAGGCCTTTTTTTGTACGGACGTGCCCGGACGTGCCAGTAAATAAGAATTTTGTGTTTTTAGATTTTGACAGTTTTTTGCTCTCTCACATGCACACACGCCAGAAACAGGTACCAAATAGACACCAGACAACATGCACAGAGCACGCCGTTACGGCGTTGCCGCCCGCACCAGTAGGGAACATCGTGCGTGAGAGGCACATCCATCTGAGCTGTACCGGTGCTGCTGTGGGTAGTTGTTATATCGAAGGCGGCTGTCCGTAGCCCACCACCTATCTTCCATTCTTTGTTGTGGTGCTGTGTGTTTATGACATATCCAGGGTCACTTTGGACCGAAATGTTAGGACCGTGTTTATCACGTGTGAGTACGTACGGCAACTGCTGTTATGATATTTCTGATGTTGCGGGTGTTTTGCCCCAAGCACACCACCAAAATTTTAGACATCAGATAACATGCAGAGAGAACACAAACAACAACACGTTACAACCCCGTCCAGCAGCACAAGCAGCAGCAGGCAACATCACGCGCATTTGGCAGGTCCGCGGTGTACTGTTGTGGCTCCAGCAGGAGTTGCTTTATCGGAGACCATGATCCGTCATCGGTCATCTCTACCTCTCTTCTTCTGCTGCGCTGCTGCTACTGCTGTTATGCATGCGTATGTGCGATGTGTCACACAATGCTGTGCACACGCACGCCAGTAGAAACAAAATAATTTGGCTCTTTGGTAATATGGTCAAATGATTGAGATGCCCGGTGTTTCGTTTGAAATCGTGAGTTCGAGACTCTCGTTCATGCATGTATTTTTCTTTTTTTTCACTTTGGTTTGTTTTTTGTTTGTATTATGTACGTGTGTAACCCAGCGACACCACAGACAGCACACACGAGCAGTGCGGAGCAAGAAACAGCAAGCGCGTGCGGTATAGTTTTGTTCGCCCTGTATTGCTGTGGCGTCCTACTATACCTACTGTACGAGTACTATATTTTTTTTTTAATCGGACCCTGCGATCTGTTGTTATATAAGGGGTAGTCCGTGGTCACAGGACAGGCTCCAAAAAGCTCTGGAGTGGAAGAATACCCCAGGGAAAAATAATACACTAAATACAAAGTACAACGCAGTACTTATGCTGGGGGTCTTTGCTGTTGCGTAGTACATGCATGCTGCCACAGGTCCAACAACATACTGCTTGCTGGTGCTGCTGCTAACTGTGCAGCAGATCCACAGTCGATGTAGGGTAAGGCGCTGCATACACTTACACACTACTGGATATCTTTCGAATCTCGTCATCTCGGGCGTCGTTCGAACAGTGGTTAGGGGATAACAATGCACGGTGCACCTTCTCACCCCGCATACCAAAAGGTCAAGTCATTTTCGGCCCGCAGACGAAGAGCAAGTAACTTTCTATCCCCCACTAAAACCAGTCATTTTCGGCCCTGACAAAAAAAGTAAGTCAATTTCGACCCTCCGCACCAAAACCAGGCCAATTTCGAACCCAACAAAAAACCCAGGTCATGTTTGATCCCCAACATAAAACCAAGATAATTTCGACCCTAACACTGAAATCGAGTCAATTTCGACCCCCTTCTAGAACCAAGTCAACTGTGGTGCCCCTACACACAACAAAGACATACATAAACACACTGACAAACATGATATAATGTTTGGCGGAATCGTTAGGAAAATCTATTAAAAATATGCAGTCAATAGTAAGGGTTCCACACTATCTTCAAGTATTTGTATCCCCAAAAGTGCGCAGGTCATCTGATACAGCTTGGATACAGTTCTAAAAAATAATATGCATGTACGGTAAAATATGCAGATAATTCATAACGTCGTACTATGATATCATATGCATGCGTAGGATACAATATCGAATTCGGTGTGGTTTTCAATTCGTTCTTGCGCCACTCCCCTAGGCACGTCCCGGAGGGGAACCTTGTAAAAAGTATAATTATAATTCATTTGTAGTTAAGAAGTCATTTATAGAACGAACATTTTATACTTTTTTAAACCGTAAATGGTTATTTGATAAGGTTTATAATGAAGTTATAACTCAAAATTTTCTAGACTTTGGTTATCATGTTACATATAAGTCCATTGACCGTACGTATGTGTGTCAGTCTACAGCAAGTAGCATGTGTGATATGGAGAGCAGCAGCGGAGATGGAGCTATACGCATGCACTGTCAACGTTGCTGCGGAGTTCCTATGGTATGCACAGCAGTGGTAGTTGTGGTCGCTTCTGTAGCGGGCTACGCTGTGTTAAGGGTTTCAACATAAAAAAATGTCTTTTCGCAAACGGGAATGGAAACACATTTTTTCGTCGTTTAGTCGTTTGGTCGTTTTTTGTTTATTGTTGTCTGGCAGAGGAGGCGCGTAGATGCATACGTACACAGTAGGGGGGACTATATAAGGCGGTCTGAATAAGGCGGTCATTCGAGATAAGGCGGTCAAAATCGGCTTGACACGACAGAAGATGCAAATAGGGCGGCTACCGCCCTATATAGCAACGTACGCTATATAAGCGCCTTATTCAGGGTGGCTATCGCCCTATCCACGGCCCATTTTCGCCTCCACATCATTACAAAACAGCGCCCTGGTGCTGCATTTAAGCGAGGTACATAAGAGACGCCAAGAACCAACGGGACGGGAGGGGTGCGGAAGAAGGGCGAATCGGCGAGGGAAGAAAACAAGCGAGAAATGGCGGACCGAGTGGCGCGATATGTGCCGGATTGACTCTCCTGGACTGTTTGTTTGTTTGTTTGTTTGTTTTTCCCTCCCCCCACCGCCGCACCATTGCACCACCCCCTCGGGATGACGTGTCTGTGCTGTCTCTGTAGTCTTGTTTGTTTGAGTGTTTGCTTGTACTTTTGACTTGTCTCTTTGTCTTTGCCTTTGTCTTTTTCCCTTCGTTGTTTTTGACCTTTTGCAGTTACACTGCTCGCAGGCCGGGGGTACATCAGTCGCACGGGACCACAGTTCCCTTCCCCCGTACCATGTCAACGTTTTATAATCGGGGTGGAGGACTCGATTTTGTTTGCCTGACCGGCGTGAACCCGGCACGGAACACCCCGGCATTATAGGGGCACCAAGATAGAATCAGGGGGCGTATACCCCCGATTGGTGATGTTGACCTTTCCAGTTTTATTTTTACCTTCACATAGCGTGTAGAGGGGAGCGTAGGGCTCCAGACTATCTGTTTTTGACTGGCTTTGATCGCTTTGCGGACCCTTCGGGTTCCACTTTTATTTCAGTACACCTTTTTTTGAGTAAGTTAGCCTGTGACCACGGGAATCGACCGTGTCAAGTGTTGGATTAGTACGGACAGATGGAGGTACTGGATAGAGAGACCGGCACGGTTTTTAATGTGAAGACAACAACAACAACAACAACAACAACAACACAGTACAGGACATCAAATAATGAACATAAAAGCTGGTCCAGGCTGGATTTCTTAGCCGAGCGGGGGTGCTTTCTACACTAATTTCAATATAACGACTCCTGCATTTATTATTTTACTCTAAATCTCAGCCTAGCTTTCTTATTCGCCTGTTTCTTCCTTTTAATAGGCGACCTGCGCTGTATAGGCCGTATGACACCCCTAATGGTGTTGCTGCGAGAACATATGCACTATGTTGTGAATGTTTAGCAAAGCGAAGAGTCCGCTCCGTACAACAACAGTACGGCGGTGTGTGTCTTGAGCGGGTGGTGCGTGTCTTCAGCGGGCTCTGTCGCCCGCAGCTCGATTCATACGTCCCCGGCGGAGTGAAACATGTGGGACTGAGGGCTAGGACGCTACACGAGACGGGCAACTGGCTCGTTCTCACAGACTGCTCCAACGCCTTCAACACCATCAAGAGGACAGCGGTGCTAGAAGAGGTGGCAAACTGGGTGCCAGCGCTCACACCGTTAGTAGCCAAGTGCTACGGCACAAGACCAGCCGACGTGTTTTTCCGGATGGACTCAGGGGAGACCAGGAAGATCGCTCGCTTGCTCCAGTGGTGACCAGCAAGGGGACCCCATGAGACCGGCAATGTTCTGCCTGGCGTTGCGACCAGGGCTGAAGCGATTTCGACAGGAGTTCGAGAGAGAAGGCGTGAAAGCCTTCGCATACATGGATGATGTCTCTCTCGGCCTTACGGGGATCACGGCCAACACGGTTGAAGCATTTGGCTTCCTCCGGCGAGAGCTAAATGACACCGGCATTGTGATCAACCCCGCAAAAACAGTGGCACTACCACCCAAAGGGCACGCCCCGATGGCGGAGGAGATTTCGCTCCTGGAAAGCGTTGACGTCCGCATCGCAGACGACGGAGGGGTGACGGTGGTGGGTGTCCCGATCGGCACGGAAGAATACGTGAGGGGGCGAGCAATGGAGGGAGTGAGGGATGGAGGCGCGGACCGCCTTGCGCGCTGCCTCGCCAACATGTCCGATAAACGAGCAGCGGCCATCATCACCGTCGAATCTCTCGGGCAACGGACGAGCTACCTCGAAAGGGCTCTGGACCCGGGGCTGTGCCTCGAAGCGTGTAGAAGGGCAGACAACGGGGCGTGGGCGTACGAGAAAATCTTCGAGCTACCGGGAGCGGCGGAGGCACAGTCGTTTTTCCAGGAGGGGTACCCGGATAGTCGGCTGACTCTCAAACCTTACCAGCAGGCCCAAGCACGCCTTTCTACGGGAGCGGGAGGGTTAGGGCTGCCGTCGACAAAAGCGAGGCGGATGCTTGCCTCGATTGGGAGCAGGGTGGGGATCCTGCCGGAGGTTCTAGAAGGCCTCCAGGGCCCGCTAGAAGACAAAGTAAGAAGGGGGCTCCCGGAATCGAGCATCAATGCTCAGCTAGGAGTAAGCTTGCGGAAGATCCGGGACACATGGGGGGTGACGAAGGAAGAGATGGCGGACATCGTCCCTGAATCTTGGCTGAAATGGGCTCTAGGGGCAGAGGGGGACCTGGCCCCAGAGGCCGACATGCTGCCTGAGCATGACGCCGTAACCACCAATTCACGGAAAGCCCAACAGAAGCTGGGCAAGCTGGTGAATCAGGGCCGGCACGCTGCCCACACTGCGTCGCTGGAGGAGCTACCGGAGACGGCACGCCCCCCCGGACCAGGCGACCCGCTGGGGGGGTCCGAGACCAAGGCCTTCGCCAAGGCTCGCTATAGGAGTCTACGGGGAGCAGGAGCCACGGCATGCCTTCGGGCGAGGCCAACGGATTTACTCCGTGTCACACCCGCAGCAGAGTTCGTAGGCATGGGAAAACGTTTCATTAGGATTGAGGAGCACGTGGCAGTGAGGTGCCCCTGCTGCGATGCAGTCGACGTGGACACCCGCCACGCACGCATCTGTTGCAGAGCAGGGGCGCAAGTAAACCAGCACCAGCCGCTCGTCCACGCGATGTCCCACACGTTGAAGCGTCTGGGAATCCAACACCAAGTGGAGAGCGGCGAACCGTTCACCGTAGACCGAAATCTGCCGATGGACATTGTAGTCAGGAGAGGAGGTCTCCGGGACGCTCCATAACAGGGAGTACAGGGAGAAGCCCATCCTGCTGGACGTCACCCATGCTGACCCTCAAGCACCTGCAAGGAGGCAGTGCTGATCACGATGGATCAGCTGCCTCTACCTCCGAGGCGCGCAAGCGCCAACACTACGCTCGTCCGGGACATGTGTCCTTCGACGAACGGAGTCACAAACTTGCCACTTTAGCGGTGGAAAACTTTGGGCGTCTCGGGGTCGAGGGCAGCAACTTCATCGACCAGCTGGCAGTTAGTGTCGTGGGGGGGAGGGACGATGGGTCGATGGCTAGGAAAGGGGTGGTGAAAGAACGCCTGTTGCAAATCGTCTCGGTGACCACACAGGTCGCCATTTTGAGGAGGGTGTCGCGCTTCAAACTCCAGCTTGGGGACTGCCAGGAAGCGAGAAGGAGCAGGGGGGGGGGGGTGACAGACCCACTCCGATGGCGTGGGGATGGCGCTTGGATGCGGCTTAGGACTTAAGAATAGAACGTAAAGAAGGCATATTGAGAAGAAGGAGGGAGCAAGGACAACAAATGGAGTATTGTGGATAAAGCTTAGTAGCGGGATTAGACATAGAAGGAAGTTATACTTTACGCAAAAGTTCCCTTTGTTTCCGTGGTTTTCTACTTTCGGGAATGTTACGAGTTATCAAAGTTGAAGCTCATGCTGCACATTGTCGGATCGCAAAGATTATAATAATAAATATTACAAGGTTCCCCTCCGGGACGTGCCTAGGGGGGTGGCGCAAGAACGAATAGAAAACCATACAGAATTCGATATTGTATCCTACGCATGCATATGATATCATGGTACGACGTTATGAATTATCTGCATATTATCGTACATGCAGGGTACATGCATACTATTTTTTAGAACTGTATCAGATGACCTGCGCACTTTTGGGGATACAAATACTTGGAAATAGTGTGGAACCCTCACTATTGACTGCATATTTTTAACAGATTTTCCTAACGATTCCGCCAAACATTATATTATGTTTGTCAGTGTGTTTATGTATGTCTTTGTTGTGTGTAGGGGCACCACAGTTGACTTGGTTCTAGAAGGGGGTCGAAATAGACTCGATTTCAGTGTTAGGGTCGAAATTATCATGGTTTTATGTGGGGGATAGAACATGACTTGGTTTTTGTGTTGGGCTCAAAATTGGCCTGGTTTTGGTGCGTAGGGTCGAAATTGACTTTTTTTTAGTGTCAGGGCCGAAAATGACTGGTTTTAGTGGGGGATAGAAATTTACTTGCTCTTTGTCTGCGGGTCGAAAATGACTCGACCTTGGTATGCGGGGTGAGAAGGCGCACCGTGCATTGTTATCCCCTAACCCACTGTTCGAACGACGCCCGAGATGACGAGATTCGAAAGATATCCAGTATTTAGTGTGTAAGTGTATGCAGCGCCTTACCCTATATCGACTGTGGATCTGCTGCACAGTTAGCAGCAGCAGCAGCAAGCAGCGTGTTGTTGGACCTGTGGCAGCATGCATGTATGTACTACGCAACAACAGAGACCCCCAGCACTACGTACTGCGTTGTACTTTGTATTAGTGTATTATTTTTCCCTGGGGTATTCTTCCACTCCAGAGCTTTTTGGAGCCTGTCCTGTGACCACGGACTACCCCTTATAACAACAGATCGCAGCGTCCGATCAAAAACGCACACACAGTACAGTATAGTAGGACGCCACAGCGATACAGGGCGGACAAAACTACCGCACGCGCTTGATGCTGTTTCTTGCTCTGCACTGCTCGTGTGCTGTCTGTGGTGTCTGGACGCACGTACATAATGCAAACATAAAACAAACTGAAGTGAAAAAAAAAAGGAAAATACATGAACGAGAGTCTCGAACTCACGACTTCAAACAAATAGCCGGGCATCGTTGACCATATTAACAAAGAGCCAACATAAATCTTATACTGGCGTGCATGTGCACAGCAGTGAGTGCGTGACACACCGCACATACACATGCACAGCAGCAGCGCAGCAGAAGAAGAGAGGTAGAGATGACCGATGACGGACCATAGCCTTCGATAAAGCAACTACTGCTGGAGCCACAGCAGTACACCGCGGACCAGCCACCTGTGCGTTATGTTGCCTGTTGTTGCTTGTGCTGCTGGGCGGGGTTGCAACGTGTTCTTTGTGTTCTCTTTGCATGCTATCTGATGTCTAAAAGTTTGGTGGTGTGCTTACGGCAAAAACCCGCAACATCAGAAATATAATAACAGTTGCTGTACTCACACGTAATAAAAACGGTCCTCACATTTCGGTCCAAGGTGACCCTGGATATATCATAAACACACAGCACAACAGCAAATAATGCAAGATAGGTGGCGGACTACGGACAGCAGCCTTCGATAAAACAACTACCACAACAGCAGTACAGCCCAGATGGATGTGCCACTCACGCACGATGTTCCCTACTGGTGTGGGCGGCAACGCCGTAACGCCGTGCTCTGTGCATGTTGTCTGTTGTCTATCTGGTACATGTTTCTGGCCTGTGTGCATGTGATAGAGCAAAAAACAGACAACATCTAAAAACAGAACATTTTTATTTACTGGCACGTACGTACAAAATAAGGCCTCATGCTGACAACCCGGGAAATCGTCTTATCCACTCCTGCGGGAAAATAAACTTTGAGCGCCCGCCACGCGAGCTACAGTGCTCGGATCGAGCTCAAACCTCGACCAATGTGTCCGGCCAGGCCTCCCGTGTCGGGGTACTTAGCGTTTTGCCGGAAAGCGCTCGCGCGGAGAGAAAAGTTGCGAGTGCGAAAATTTCACAAACATAACTATACATACACTTCTCAACACGAGGGCGCATAAACTGTTTGTTGCGACACCAGACCCGACCACACTCACAATTATTCAACTTCGAACTCTAGACAGGGGGGAGAGGGTACCTGGCACCGTCCCCCCCCGCTCTGCGCCTGAGCAATATGCATGAAAAACTTCAACCAGGGGACGGTTAAGAGCCACCCCCTCCTCCTTGATACAAGAACCAGGGGACGGTTAAGAGCCACCCCCTCCTCCTTGATACAAGGCCTTCCCAACCCTGAACAATATGTATTCAAAACTGGAACCAGGGGACAGTTACCGGGCAGGGCCTCGCGTGCGCTCGCGGGCGTGAACATATGCGGGCGGTGGGCGCTGCAGTAACGTTTACCAAGAATATGGTGATGGAGAGCGCACATACAAAACAAACACGCTCTTTTTTCTTTACACGCAGCTACATCAAAGATTCCGTTTTTTTATGTCAACGACGAACCCGGATTTTTATGAGACCATGTACTACTGCTGTACTGCTGATATACACGTACGTACGTACGCACGTATGATACAGTAGTACCAGCACCACAGCAGAAACAGACCTGTGTACCATGGGTTCATATATACGTGCGTGGTACACCAGTGTGATACTATGATACTATTAATACTGCTGTTTGTTGTTTCTGTTCGTATATGCGAGCGATGGACACTCCAACTGCCCCAATAAAATTACGGTGATGGTCGAGAACTTGATTTCTTTCGAAAAAAGTGGTTCCGAATTCATTCCCGGTATACGTATACTCGTACTCGTATTGCATTTATAGTTGTCCCGTGAGCTACATGCAAGATCCAACATTGATTATGTTTTTATGCTCGATGCTGGATTTTACGAACTACTTACCGCTGTTACACGTACGGATTTTCATAGCTTACTGCTGATATACACGTACGTACGTACGTATCAAAGTACCTCAGTACCACAGGGTGATACTTACAAGGAATGAGAAATTCGGGAGCCGTTATGTTGAAGTTAGTATAAACCGCATCCTCTCCTCTCATGTAAAAAAGAAACCTAGCCTCTGTGAGTGTTTCTCATTAGGTGTCCTGTACTACTGCTGTACACCCCTTGGCAGTACGGAGTCGTTTTGTTCACCCTAAGCTTAGCTATTAATCTACCTCAGTAGACTACTCCTCGCCGCTACGGGCATTGCGCGTAGCCGCAGGCGGGCGTCAGCCCGCCGCGGCGAAGCCCCCCTTGTAACAAAGTAGGATTGTGATTGTTTTGCCCGGCGGCGCGTTTTCACGCCTCGGCCTCCCCGCCGAACTCGCCGGCGCCGGGCCCGACCCGCGGGGGGGCGGGGAGCGCGCCCCCCGGGCCTCGCCCTCGACCGCGGCCCGTGGGCAGCGCGGGGCGCTCGCGAAGCCGAAAAAATAGAGTCGGTTTCGCGGGGTACCCCGTCCCACTCGGCCGAGCCGAGCAGGGCAACGTGAAACCCGGTCTCCGCGGGGTAGATTTGAAACAAGGTGATTTTGCCGTGTCGGTTTCAACACCACGAACAAAGGAGGGCACACCGATGTGCACATCGAGCGACATCGAACATCTGCACACATGCAGCAGCAGCAGCGACGCGACAGCATCTCTGACGTTGTGCAGTCGCATGATTATGACAGGGGGCCATGAGCATGCTGCTGCATCAGGTGTGCCTACGACGAAACGAGGGACCTCACCGCATCGATTTTTTACCGCACCAATTTGTCCGAAAATGTAAGAAACGTTTCGTACATTTTTTACATATCCAAACGTTGGTAACATTGCCGGGCATAATGGTAAATGTAGGGTACCAGGTAACCTGGTGCGTGTCATGCGTCTTGTACGTCGTCATATGCAACCACAGCAGCAGCAGTGTCATGCTCGTAGGGGTGTCAATCTACCGAGTGGTGCTGCTTCTTGCTCTCGCTCTGCTGTATTGCGGCAGTATGGTCTGATAGGTTGGGCATCGTGGTGCTGCTGCACCAAGCACCACGTGTGCCTGAACAAAACGAATGATCTCACCGCATGGGGTTTGTTATAATCTGTCCGGAAATGTAAGAACTGTTTGGTGTATATGTCAATATCCAGGCGGTCGTAATATTGCCGGACAGGTTGGTATGTACACGTGAGACTTATGAACGTATATACCAGGTACCAGGCATGTACTGCAGTACGTCCTCGGTAAGTATGATACCATACGTACCAGGCATGAAGCAACAGCTAGCAGGCGCAGTATGATGATACTCGAAATGGTACTACTACAGAGTGCTCCTGCTTCTTTCTGCGGCTTACGCTGGATGTGTATGAATGCATGAGCCCTCACCAAAGCGACAGCATGGATCATGTACGTGTGTTGTTTCAGGGTTGTTGTACCAGCATACATAAGCACACATGTGCGCACACACCAGGTGCGCGTACACGTATTACACCAGTGTTCCTGCTGCTTCCTGCTGCAAGCAGTGGATACACAAGAAGTGGTGTTTCCTGCTGCAAACTGCTGTTGTTACTCCTATTGTTGTACGATAGATCGAAAGCGACATGTACCATGTGCTTGTGTTGTTTCATGCTGGCTGTGGCACTCAGGTGTGACCACTACGAAACGAGGGACCTCACCGCATCGAGTTTTTTACCGCACCAATTTGTCCGAAAATGTAAGAAACGTTTCGTACATTTTGTTCATATCCAAACGTTGGTAACATTTCCGGGCATATTGGTAAATGTAGGGTACCAGGTAATCTGGTGCGTATCATGCGTCCTCTACGTCGTCAGATGCAACCACAGCAGCAGCAGTGTCATGCCCGTAGGGGTGTCAATCTACCGAGTGGTGCTGCTTCTTGCTCTCGTTCTGCTGTATTGCGGCAGTATGGTCTGATAGGTTGGGCATCGTGGTGCTGCTGCACCAAGCACCACAAGTCAAGTGTGCCTGAACAAAAGGAACGGTCTCACCGCATGGAGTTATGTTATTATTTGTCCGAAATGTAATAATCGTTTGATTTATATGTCAATTTCCAGACGGTCATAACATTGCCAGGCAGGTTGGTCTGTACACGTGATACGTATCAACGTATATACCAGGTACAAGGTATGTACTGAAGTACGTCTTCAGTAAGTGTGATGTATCATACGTCGTACCAGGCATAAAACCACAGCTATTATAGCAGCCGCAGAGTATGATACTCAAAGTGATACGCGTACTACTTCATTCAGCAGAGCCGAATCGATGGCGAGGTGATCGCGGGGGGGCGGGCAGCATCGAGGGTGACAGAACGTGACAGTCGTTTCAACTTCTCTGTTTTTTTAGCGGCGCAATCGCGATATGTCATTCGAAATTCGAAGTACTGCGAATGGACTACGTACGTACTGCTGCTGCTGTGTGTGTTGTGTTCACATTAACGGTATTTATAGACCTTAAAAACAGCAGTTATCCGGTAGATTTTTTTTTTTTTTTTTTTTTCCATCCCATTCATTATCTTTGCACTTCCGTCTTTCTCCCTCCCTAGTCGTAACTCAGATCCGGGGTCACAAAGTAGGCTCCTCTCCCTCCTCCCCCACTACGGTTCTTGCCTTGATTTTTTATCGCGCAGAGGGTTCAGCCTTCCCAACGCTCGTCGATTTTCATCGAATTTTGCTAACTCACGCTCTCGCGCTTTCAGCTAGTCAAGATTTTTTGCGAGAAAAAGTCCCTACGGGCATGCACACGGGGGGGCTCGAACTCGTGACCTTGACGCTAACAAGTTTCGTGGTTACCTGCTAGCCCACCGGGGCGACAATGTATGAATGATATACTGTGTGTTGTTTCAGGGTTGTTGTACCAGCATACATAAGCACACATGTGCGCACACACCAGGTGCGCGTACACGTATTACACCAGTGTTTCGCTGCTTCCTGCTGCAAGCAGTGGATACACAAGAAGTGGTGTTTCCTGCTGCAAACTGCTGTTGTTACTCCTATTGTTGTACGATAAATCGAAAGCGACATGTACCATGTGCTTGTGTTGTTTCAGGGTTATTGTGTCAGCATACGCACAAACGTGCGCACACACCAGGTGTACATACTCTACAACAATACGACGTATTACGGCAGTGTTGCTGCTGCTTTCTGTTGTAAGACTTACACAATAAGTACCTGGTGATTCCTGCATACTGCTGTTGTTGTTACTCCTGTTGTTGGGCGATCGATCGAAAGTTTGATCCTCACTTACGTACTGCTGTACTGCTGCAGCACATGGTGTGTGGGTGAGTTGGTGGGTGGGTGGGTGTTTGGGTGGGTGGGTTGGTACGTGGTTGAGTGCTGTCGTGTCTGCGCTGTCCCTGATTTGTGTTGTATTACCTTTACCCGCCAGTACGATACAGCAGCCCCATGCTCCTCACCTACGTACTACTGTGCTGCTGTACTGTTATACTGTAGCACGTGGTGTGTGGGTGGGTTGGTGGTTAGGTGGGTGGATGGATGCTTTGGTGAGCGGGTTGGTACGCGGTTGAGTCCTGTCATGTCTGTGGGTGGGGACTACTGTGCTGCCCCCGCTTTTTGTTTTGTACTTTTGTTGGGCCGCTACAAGGGCTCCGCACAGATGCCGGCGACCGGATAGGAATTTTTTCATAGTGGAACAACCTCTTGCACCTACAGTACCTGCCCATCTGCCCCAAGATGCGTACTGCTATTTCTTCTTGTCCGCTATATACCGGCCCTGCTCTGGCATACCACAATGATGATTTTTATATGATGTACGAATATACCACAAGAACGTTGTGTTTTTTTCGCTTGGACGGCGGAAAATATACCCTTTACTACGAGTAGTAATATTTAAATCACCTCTCTGCTGCTCGCTGCTGCTGTTGATGGGTTCCATGTGTCATGCGTGTGCTCTGCATGCCGACGCATGCGATGGTACCACACACAGCAGTCTTCGGGCGGTCTGACACAAAAAACGAACAATATTCAATATTTATTTCTGGTAAGTAATCACGTAATATGTTGAGTCCAACGTCCCGACGTGAATTTAAAACGTGAGTTCAAACCCCGGACACGTCCTCTGTTTCCTTTTTTTTTGGCATGCAGGTACGAGGGTACGAGTACACAGAGTAGTACGAATTTTTCCAGAGCTTTATCCCTTCTAGTAAAAATGCGCGGGTACTAGCGAGTACAACTACTTACTACGTATTACTACTCTGAAAATCTCTGTTATCACAAGTCACGGGCACAAGAGTGAGTGTTTAGGGCCCTCTGCAATTATATGGCGTTTATTTAGTAAAACCCATACATACCGTATAGTCGTACGTATGATATGGCATTCGAAAGTATCATCATATTATTAATAGTAGACGCGTTCAGTGTATACATACACACCCGACTAAAAGCCTAACCAGAAATATCGAATATACTCGCGAGTACCCGGATATTTTATCAGAGATTTGGCGAGTACTCGTTGGCCGCGAGCATTCGCAGGGGCACAACTGATTTTTTGTGGACCGGTACTCGTAGTTGTGTGTGCTTTTTATTTTCTCTTATTTCGTACGTGTATCACCAAAAACAAAGTACATTTCGACCCCCACACAAATACCAAGTCAACTTCGATCCCGACACTCAACCACCTTCATACAAAAACCATAAGATCATTTCGATCCCAACACTGAAATCAAGTAATATTCGATCCCAACTCTAAAATCGAGTTATTTTCAATACCAACTCTAAAAATGAAGTCCATTTCGATGGCCCGACACAAAAACCAAGTCAATTTCGACTACCTACACCAAATCCAAGTAGATTAAGATGACCTACACTAAAACCTAATAAATTTGGACCCCGACACTAAAACCAAATCATTTTTAGCCCGCCCACAAAAACGACAGTAACTCGATTTTGATCGAGACACCAAGCACTAAAAAATATAACAGCAATTGCGCATGTACATGTCTGGTAGAGGTTAGGCACTAAGGAGAAGATGCAGGAAGGAGTGAGACTCAATATTTACACGTATACGTATGTATTCTCCAGGGCTTTAGCCATGGAGTTTCAATCCATAAGGTTTCCTTTTTGTTTCGCTAAGTTAGCCCTTATTTTCTTATCTTCGAGGATGTTTATGAGTGATCAATGTTGTAGATCAGGCATTTTGTCGGAGGGCAAACGAAATACTAAAAGCCAACTCAATTTCGATCCCTACACCGAAATCAAGTCAATTCGATTATTTCCCGCCCGCACACAAAAAAAACAAGTCAATTATACCACCCACACAAAAAACGAGTCCATTTTGAACTAACACTAAAATTAAGTCATTTTCGGCCCGCTCACGAAAACCAAGTCATCTATAGACTTTTATGTATGCTGTTTGGTTTTCATGTTCGTTCTTGCGACACTCCGCTAGGCACGTCCCGGAGGGGAACCTTGTATCTACCATTATTGGGGATTCCGGATATATCTACTATTATTGGGGATACATCTTTGTCTGGAATTCGTAACCATCATCAATCGTGTGAGACTGCTTTTTGCCCGGGGTTCAACCAATGTTGTTCGTCGTATTCCGCATCGATTTGTTGTTGTTCCTTGTTCTGCTGAACTGGTGTCTGTTCCTGAGGAAAATGTGGATGTATGTGAGGAGTCTGAGATTGTTGTAGAAACCCCTGTCGTCGTTCCTTCTGCTGAACTGGTGACTGTTTCTGAGGAGAAGGTAACGGAGGATGTGGATGTACGTCATAATTCTCATATTGTTGTGGATATACCTGTCGTCGTTCCTTCTGCTGAACTCGTGTCTGTTCCTGAGAAGACTGCAACGGGGGATGTGGATGTACGTGAGGCGTCTGATATTATTGTGGACATACCTGTCGTCGCTTCCTCTACTGGTCTGGTGTCTGTTTTTGAGGAGACCTCAATGGATGTGAATGTATGCGAGAAATCGGCGATTTTTTAATAGCGGCGCGTCTTATTATATAAAAGCTGCTATTCTGTCTGTCTGTCTGTCTGTAGATGGGTAGCGCTATCCAGAGCGGTTCAGCCCCACCTTGCCCCATGGGTAGGGAGGCTGGGTACCACAACCCGCAGAACACTGGGTCCCATTCCGCGCCGAGCCGTGGCCGCGGCACAATCCCGACGCAGTTCTGACAGCCATCTAGCCAGCCTTGCTGCTGGCTTACAACTTTTGAACTACTATTCTGGCAGCTGATTGGTTGCATAAACTCATGCCAGTGACCACTGGCTCTTTCTAGAAGGTCGGTGCTGAAAAGAGCCATCTAGGTTTCACCACACCCGGGGAGGCTAGGGTCCCATCCCCGGATTAGAAATCCCTCCATTTCTTTACAACTCCGATCAACCGAGGACAAACACGGCGATTTCCCGGGTCGACACTGCCCCGCACGGTATGGGAACCCCACCCGCATCAGTTGGTCACTGATTGGCTGAGGCTCAGGGAGCCAGCGGCACCCGGGGACGATAAGGTCCCATCCCCGGATCATAAAATCCTTCCATAAATCTAGAACTCCAACGACCCGGGGACGAAAACGGACATCCTCGGGGTCGATACCGCCCCACAATGTGTGGAAACCCCAGCCCCACGGGCTAACTTACGGTTGTCTGGAGTTCATAGAGCCAGCACGCAGCGAGGGTTGCCCCTCGGGGCAACGGCGAGGTCCCGCTGCACCTGGGGATGATATGATCCCATCCCGGGATCATAAATCCTTCCATACATCTACAGTTCCAACGAACTGGGGACGCGAACGGACATCCCCCGAGTCGATACCGCCACCAAAAGGTGCGGAAACCCCGACCCCACGGGCTAATTTACGGTTTTCTGGTCCTCATAGAGCCAGCGTGCGGCGAGAGTTGCCCCTCGGGGCAACGTCGAAGTCCCGCCGCACCCGGGAATGATAACGTCCCATCCCCGGGTCAGAAACCCTTCCATACATCTACAACTCCAACAAACCGGGGACGAAAACGGACAGCCTCCAGGTCGATACCGCCCCGCAATGTGTGTACACCCCACCACCACTGGCTGATTGCTGATTTGGCTGGGGCGCTGGAGTTCATCAGCACGCAGCGAAGGTTGCCCGTCGGGGCAACGGCGAGGTCCCGCCGCACCCGGGGAGGACAACATCCCACCCCCGGGTCAGAAATTATTCCATACATCTACAACTCTAACGACCCGGGGACGCAAACGGGCATCCCCCGAGTCGATACCGCCCCACAAGGTGTGGAAACCCCAACCCCAGGCTAATTTACAATTTACAATATACGGTTGCCTGGCTCTCATAGAGCCAGCGTGCGGCGAGAGTTGCCCCTCGGGGCAACGTCGAAGTCCCGGCGCACCCGGGGATGATAGCGTCCCTTCCCCGTGTCAGAAGTCCTTTCATATATCTACAACTCCAACAACCCAGGGACGAAAACGGATATCCCCCGGGTCGATACCGCCCCGCAAGGTGTGGAAACCCCACCAACATTGGCTGATCGCTGATTTGGCTGGGGCGCTGGAGTTCATAAAGCCAGCACGCAGCAAGGGTTGCCCCTCGGGGCAACGGCGAGGTTCTGCCGCACCCGGGGATGATAAAATCCTACCCCCGGGTCAGAAATCCTTCCATATATCTACAAATCCAACGACCCGGGGACGCAAACGGACATCCCCCGGGTCGATACCGCCCCACAAGGTGTGGAAACCCCAACCCCACGGGATTATTTACGGTTGCCTGGCCCTCATAGAGCCAGCGCGCGGCGAGAGTTGCCCCTCGGGGCAACGTCGAAGTCCCGCCACACCCGGGGATGATAACGTCCCATCCCCGGGTCAGAAATCCTTCCATATATCTACAACCCCAACAACCCGGGGATATAAACCGACATCCCCCGGGTCCATACCGCCCCGCAAGGTGTGTGCACCCCACCACCACTAGCTGATTGCTGATTTGGCTGGGGCGCTGGAGTTCATAGAGCCAGCACGCAGCGAGGGTTGGCCCTCGGGGCAACGACGAGGTCCCGCTGCACCCGGGGATGATAAGATCCCATCCCCGGTTCAGAAATCCTTCCATACATCTACAACACCAACGAACCGGGGACTCAAACGGGCATCCCCCGGGTCGATACCGCCCCACAACGTGTGGAAACCGCAACCCCACAGGCTAATTTACGGTTGCCTGGCCCTCATAGAGCCAGCGTGCGGCGAGATTGACCCCTCGGGGCAACGTCGAAGTACCGCCGCACCCGGGGATGATAACGTACCATCCCCGGATCAGAAATTCTTCCATACATCTACAACTCCAACAACCCGGGGACGAAAGCGGACATCCTCCCAGTCGATACCGCCCTGCAATGTGTGGAAACCCCAAGACCACGGGCTGATTTAGGGTTGGCTGGCTCTCATGGAGCCAGCGTGCGGCGCGGGTTGCCCCTCGGGGCAACGGCGGGGTCCAGCCGCACCCGGGGATGATAGCGTCCCATCCCGGAATCAGATATCCTTGCAGACATCTGCAACTCCAACAACCCTAGGACGGAAACAGACACCCCCTGGGTCGATACCGCCCTGGAAGGTGTGCAAACCCCAACCCCACGGGCTGATTTTCGTTTTGGTAGGGGCTCATGGTCGATGTTCCGCTGCACCCGGGGAAGGTAAGGCCTCATCTAGGCATCATGTATTCTTCAATACATGTACACCTCCAACAAAAACGGACATCCCCCGGGTCGATACCGCCCCGCATGGTAGTTCTAATTTTTCGGTTCAAAGTAGTACATTACAGCATCTGTTAATGCGAGTAACTATGTACCACACCAAGAACTTACATACTACTACGGGCAACACAGAGCTAGCGTCACGGGCGGAGCGTTGGCCTTACCGCTAGTGTTCTAAAAACAAATGAAAAAGGAAAATAATTCGATTTATTTCCCGGCGTTTTTGACGCGGGTGGCTGTAGCTTAAAATATGTTCGCGTTGTTTTCCCCTTTGAGGTGCCCTCAGTAACGCCGCCACCACGAGCGCTATGGTTGATTCCCAGCGTGTTAATAACCGCATTCAAAAGAAAACATCGAGAGCTATCGATACTATATTGCAACTCGGCTCAAGTCATCGGGGTGTATGATATATCACGCAAAGGGCGCAAGGGATCTTCGTCGCTGCTGAAAGCAACACAAATACGTGCATCGTACAAAAACCATATTAAAAAAACGATCTGGCAGTGTCCCCGATGCCGAACTTTGGACTCACACAGCAAGTGTTTTTATCCCCCTTGCTTCCGAGGTGCCTCTTTTCTAGGTGCCATTCGACGCTCGTTCGACTACGTGGAGAGCGCTCTCACCACCACAGCAGCAGCAGCAACAGCAGCAAGCAGCGCCAGCAGCCTCAAGCTCAATAGGTTCAAGGATGTTCTCGTCGTCATCTTTGTTGGTCTCGTCTAGTTTGCTTGTACTTGTGCTCACTTTTACGTACGAGTAGGCGAATGATACCTCGAGTACTTGCCACACACAGCTCCCGGGGTCACACTTTCCAACTCTGGTGATGTACATGGCAAGCCCTGATCATACTCGTCAGGGGCTGGGTCTATCTGGAGCTGCTGCGTGCACACTGCTGCGAGCTGCGGGCGGGGCTGGCCTCGTTAAAAAAACGACACGTACCGACGAAACTCTCATGATACCCCCTGTTCCCTTTTTGTTGGTGGTCCAGACGTATGAAACCCTACTTAAATCAAGTCAAGCCGATGCGACACGAAACCGACGGCGGGTTAAAAAGAGCGACACGTTCCCGACGGGCGTGCTCTGACAGTATAAAATCACCTCTCTCCCGGAGATTATTAATATGTCTTGTTGTGGTAGATTTCGATTCGTTACAGACGAACCCCCGAAAGGATGCTGTTCCTTCTGAAGCCATTAAACCGAAGACAGGTACTGAACCGGGAGTTGTTATGCAATCGCCCTAGGTCGGGCTCGAGGACCTTGTCATTCAAGTTCGCATTGGATCAGCGAGAGGTGCAAACGAAAGAGGTTTTGAGGGCAAAGCGCATGGTGACACTGGGCATGGTGGGGTAAATGAAAAAGTGTTTGTTGATGGTGCGAACGGTTCGTGTCCTGGGAGGAAGGTTATTGGTGAATCGACAGCAGATTTGCCGGTGGTCGTGTTTGCTTGTCTCAAGGCTGAATGTGTACCTCCTAGCTCGGGCCCTCTACTAGCTGCGCCTGACTGATGGCTTTAGGCACAACAGGAAGAAGTTGGTGGGTCACTTCTGTTATGTGTGTTGCTATATGAATGTGTGTATTATATGTTTGTGCGTTTGTGAAGTGGCATTTCCTGGCAGATCTAACTGAAAATGTGAACTGTGGTGATTTTGAGAGATGGGAGGACATCGTTAAATATTGGTATGTGGGTTGTCCTGTGAAATTGGAAAGTTTATTACATTGCTGTGAATTCCATCAAAATTTCAGTAAAACGAGGTGTGGTTCCGTAGCGTTTAACCATTTACCACCGATATAGGTCGCCCCGATGGTCTAGTGGTAACCTCGAATGCTTCTAAGAGTTTATGCCCGGAGTTCGAAACTCACGTGGGTCGGACTTTTGAGCTTATTTCCAAAATAAATAAATAAGTGGAATCAACTGCTGAGAGCGCCTAGTAGCGTGGGTAGACACAATTCGATGCGAGTCGACGAGGGGAAAAAAACATGAAGTATTCTCGCGATAAAAATGCAAGGCGCGAACCGTAGTGGAGGAGGAGGGTGTTAGTTATACTCGTGCAGCAGCATTGCATATGTGTGCAGCAGTTTTGCTTTATGCAAGGACGTTGGGAGTTCCACATAGTGGTAGGCATTTGCCAATTGGCGTTACATACAGCAGTATCGAGAGGCGTTTTATTTTATGTCGTCGTGCCTGCACACCGACTCACTCCTCGATCTGCTTGCATCTCGTCCTAATATATATCGACAAGGAGTCCCTCCAGCACCGACGTGCCTTCTGAGGGAAGGCTTCCGGCTTATCTATCTATCCATACCGTGGACTAAGGAACACGCTAGCGTGGTTGTCAACCCTTATCATCCGGTTGGATAGATCCTGGAGGATCGATCGTTCTCGGTAGGATAGTCCGAGACGAACGATAGGGTTGCTCATCAGATGGATGAGACCCAGGAGACAGCGCTAACGCGCAAGGTTCAGGAGCTCTCGAAGCTGGTCGAAGTGCAATCGCTCCAGCTAGCCGACCAGTCTAGAGCGATGGACACACGACCCGCCCAAGTCGCGGAGCAGGCCGCGAAGCTGGCATCACTGCAAGGGGCAAGCGAGGTTGCCCGCCCCAGATCGCCAGCGGCTGATGACGTTCGACTCCGAGGTTCGTACTCCGTCTCGGCCAGTCGCCAAAATATGTCGAAGTTTCACGGCGAGGCACCGCAGTACCCGATGTGGCGAAATAAGATCCTATCTCATCTGTTGATGTTTGGTTGCCGTGAGGCTATCGCGCCGCGCGCCCAACCAATCCTCGTCGGCGACGATCGGGTCATGCCTGGCGAGCTTCGCCGAGTACACCCGTCACGAAATATCGAGGATGCAACTCGAGCCAAGAGGTGCTGCTCAACAAGACCTCTGGCTGGATAAATTCGACAACCTGCAAACGCAGAAGGGTGAAGACCCATTGGTGTGGATCGGTCGCGTCGACGATGTCGTGAACATGCTTTAATGCCTCGATGTCCACAAGACCGAGGTTATGATTCACCGTCAGATCGTTCGTCGCCTGGCTAGCGATTATGACACCGAATGTCGTGTTCTGTTTAGGCGTCGTTACCTCCCCCGACATGAGCTAGAGGAAATTCTTTGGGACCGGTTTGCTGAAATACAAGCGGCGAAACCAGCGGGACGCCAAAACGCTTTGTTCGCCGGCGCTCAGGGTCGCCGCGCTCAAGGTACCGGAGAAAATGGTGGCAGCCGCCGGGGAAATCGAAATAAGGGTGGTCGCGGTGGTGACCGTGGAGGCAGGGGCACCCAAGGTGCAATTTTATCTAGTCAGGGGCAGGCTTTTAACGGTAGCAATGGGATTTTATTTCCTCTGTCGCGACCTCAGGCGAAATGCTGTCGTTGCAATCAGCCCGGACACCGACACAACGAGTGCACCGTGACAGTGACGTTGAATCCCAGTAATGATTTTGGCGAGGGCAACACTGCTATGATCGCACCGCCACCTCCACCCTCGAGCTCTGCTGCTCCGCCAACCTCTACGTCGACTATGGTGCCGACGTACTCGTCTTCTCCCTCCGGTGGACACCAGCACCCTCAGCAATTCATGGCACGTTTAGTGCCGTCTGGTAACTATGGCTTAACCGGACAAACAGCTTTTTCTCGTACTGATGACGGTCGCGAGGTTTGGATTAGCGACAGCGGGAGTACTATGCACATGACTGCTGATGGTGCGGGGATGTACGACTGTGTTCCCCCCCCTGTAGAAAATGACAGGGTAATAATGGGTGGCCTCGCGATGTTGCCCATTGCTTGTTATGAAAAACTATATTTAGTCCTTCATAGTATCGAAGACGTGGTGGTCACGTTAAATAACGTGGCGCATGTTCCTGGCCTGGGGCTCAACTTGTTTTCTCTACACGCTGTAGGGAAGCAACAGGCTGTGGTTATAGACCCAGCGGGGGTCCATGTGACGCCCCGGCGGTTAGTTTTTCCACGCAATGACGTTGGTAGCAGATGCCTGCCACACGTAAGGTGCACAAGCATCAGTACCAGTCCGGCCCAGCGCCTGTCGAATCGGGTGCGGTAGGACTACCCCCGATGGCCGCCGCCACCATTGCCCCCGCTACAATACCCGTGCGTATTGAAACTATGGATATTAACGACGTGCATGTATCATGTGCGCACGCCCATCCGGGAATTTTACATGAGACTGCCAGGCAACTAGGTTTTCGTTTGACTGGGAAGTTTCACGCTTGTGGGGGATGTTCGATGGCCAAGGGGAAACGCCAGCCCCTTCGAAAGACCACTTTCTGCCGCTCGGAGCGCCCTTTGCAGCGGGTGTTCGTCAACCTGTCAGGACCTAAGCCTGCCCAGTCCGTCGGTGGTGCATAATATATCATGCTCATTAAGGACGACTTCTCGCGCTTTGGTTGGACATATTTTATGAAGAACAAGTCTGACGCCGGTGCGACATTTAAGCGGTTCTTGAACGATATTCGTGACAGCACTAAACCATCGGTTGTCGAGTGCGTCCGTTCTGACGGTGGGGGCGAGTTCAGTGGTGGAGCGTTTAGGGAACTGTGCGAAGAACGCGGCATCCGGCAAGAGTTCACAACGCCGGACACGCGTCAGTTGAACGGTGTCTTGGAGAGGGGTCTGGCGATCGTCCAGGAAGCCGCGCAAGCCGCCTGTCTAGAGGCGCCGCGCCTTTTCCCCGACTTCAAACGCCGGCGACTGCCTCTTTGTGGGCGGAAGCGTGCTTCTGGGCCAATGACGCGCTAAATCGATCCGCCACGGAAGCTAACCCGGGCCGTGCATCGCCGTGGGGCCGATTCCATGGCGAGGCACCGCCGCTATCGATGCTGCCATTTTTAAAGCCCGGCTGCTGCCGCGTTCGCCGCGATAGCAAGGCAGTACCTAAAGCTGAGCTATGCTTCTACCTAAATGGCGGCAGCAATCACTCGTCATCTTCCTTCAAGGTCAAGCTCCCGTCCGGCGCGGTCGTGTATACACGCGACGTGACGTGGGCTCACCCTCGGGAGCCATTCACGCTACCCGAGCCGGCCGGGGGGGGGGGGTTGTAAACATTTACCATCCGGAACCGGCATCAACGCCGCCGCCGCTGCCGCAACAGCAGCAGCCGCCTTCGCCTACACCATCGACGCTGCCGCAACAGCAGCAGCAACCGCAGCCGCCTACGCCGTCGCCGGCGTCATCGCCGGCGTCATCGCCACCGCCATCACCGTATCGAGTTACTCGCCAGCTGGGCAACCACCTGTCCGGGCCGGGAGACGGTGACGAACGGCAACCAGGGCGGACAAGAGCGCAGGGCAGAGCCCATAAAAGGGGTATGTTGTCGATGCTGACGAACCAGAACGACATGGCGCAGGCGTTTGTGGAGCAACGCCCGCCCAGCCAACCTCTCGCGAAATTGCCGACGTGTCCGGCGAGCGAGCTGTCAGCGCCAACCTCGTTCGCCGACGCATATGCATCCGAATTCAGGGACACCTGGCACGAGGCGATGGCGAAAGAGTATATCGGTCTGTGTGACGCGGGGACTTTCGGCGAGGCTTAGCAACCAAGAGGCGCGAACGTGATATCCGCTAAATGGGTCCTTACCTGGAAGACTGACGAGCATGGGAGTGGGACTAAGGCAAAGGCAAGACTAGTAGCAAAAGGCTGTAGTCAGCGTGAAGGGATTTATTACTTTGAGACATTTGCCCCAACACCTGCCGCGGCTTGCATTCGTTTGCTAGCTGCCACAGCGTATGAATTGAATTTGGATCTATGCCATTTCGATGCCGAGCAAGCTTTTGTTCAGTCGAATCTTGAAGAGGGTGTTTTTCTGCGTTTGCCACAGGGCTGCGGTAACATGTCTGGTAAGGTAGTACGTTTGAACCGCAGTCTTTATGGTCTCAAGCAAGCATCGCGTTCGTGGCACAGTTATTTGCTCACCCGTATGAAAACTCTTGGGTTTGAGCAGTGCGCTGCCGATGCATGTGTTTTACGATTGATTGAAAATGGTTATTTATCTGTTATTGCTGTCGTCCACGTAGATGAAATTTTCGCAGTTGGACACAAAAGTAGGTGTGACCGCTTTCGTGAGGACTTGAATAAACTGGTTCCTATGAATAACCTTGTTGAACTTCGCTGGTATGTAGGATGTCATTTTATAAGAAAAAGGGTTTGCTGACTACTTCACAGAAGGCTTTCACCGATAAGATCGTGGAGAAGTTCGGTATTGTCTCTAACCGGACGATTCCGGCTGTGGTTGGTCTTAAACTTGAAGAATTCGAGAAGGATGAGCCTGAGGGGAGGGTGACTGGCCGTTTCGCGAGGTAGTAGGTAGCCTGATGTGGCTTGCGAACCAGACTAGACCCGACATCTCAAATGCCGTAAGAGCGGTAGCCAGGTACGCCCACGAACCGAAATATGTGCACTGGGGGGCAGCTTTGACTATTTTGAAGTACTTGAGGACCACGAGTGATCTTGATATTACTTATCAACGGGGTTCTGGATTAGATTTAGAGGTTTTTGCCGGTGCGGATTATGCCAGTAAGGCAACCGATCGGATGTCGGTATCTGGTGGAGTAGTAATGTGTGGAGGCGCAGCAGCAAGCTGGTTTTCTAGGACGCAGAAATGCGTCACGCTTTCCACCACGGAGGCCGAATACGTGACCATGTCTAAGTGTGTCAAGGAGGCAATTTTCATGAGGCACGTGTGGTGTTTTATTTTGCCTGCTCGTGGCATACCATGTATGAAGGTTTTTGAGGACAACCAAGGTGCAGTACAGTTGGCACAAAACCCCATGACGAACTCGAATTCGAAGCATTTCGACGTGCGTCACCATCATTTGAGATAATTGGTTTTTAAACGGGGATATTGTGGTCATTCATGTAGCGTCGGAATACCAGCATGCTGATTTCCTGACGAAGCCCTTGAGTAAGGATTCATTTGAGTTCCACAGTGACCTCTTTTGATGAATTTGAGTCATGTGTTAAGGGACGTGCTGCAAGGATTTTGAGATTTAACGTTTTCTGTTATTTTTTTTGTAGTGATTTACTCTCGTGCTGAGCACCGAGTAGGGGGGCTGTTAGTTATACTCGTGTGCAGCAGCATTGCATATGTATGCAGCAGTATTGTTTTATGCAAGGATGTAGGGAGTTCCACATATTGGTAGACATTTGCCAATTGGCGTTACATACAGCAGTATCGAGAGGCGTATTATTTCATGTCGTCGTGTCTGCACACCGACTCACTCATCGATCTGCTTGATCTCGTCCTAATATATATCGACAAGGAGTCCCTCCAGCACCGACGTGCCTTCTGAGGGAAGGCTTCCGGCTTATCTATCTATCCATACCGTAGACTAAGGAACAGAGGGAGAGGAGCCTACTTTGTGACCCCATATCTGAGTTACGACTAGGAAGGAGAGAGAAAGGAAGGGCGAAGATAATAAAAGGGCAGCGGCCAAAAACAGGTATATCTGGTCCGTTTGCGGCCAAAAACAGGTACATACTTAAAATCAAGTCAAAAACGCCCCCCACGTGCCCTGCCATTAGTCCAAAACTCGTGGTACCTGTTTTTGCCTCTTTAAACCCCAGGTACACCTGTGTTTTGTCTACTCTGCTTGACTTTCACCTATGTTTTGTCGTCTTTAAGCCAATCAGAGGCCTTCATAGTTCCTAGCAGGGCATTAATTAGTGGTTCGGCGTCTGTTGCGCGCAGCGCAACAGGCGGCTCAATGAGTGTTGCGCGCCGCAGGCGCGCAAGCCCCCCGCAGGGGCCCCCGGAGGGCCCCCCGGGAGGGCCCCCGGAGGACCGCCGGAGGCGAAAAATTGCGATCCATGTGCGAATATACGCCTCAAAACTAAGTAAAAAGCCGTTTAATTTACTTTTGGCTACGGCGAATAGCAAAAGATGCCTAATTTTTGTTTTCGACTATGGCGAATAGGACAAGGGGCCTAAAAGATGTTCAATTACGACTAATTATCAAGAAAAAAAGACCCCCAAAAACATCTCGAAATTATACGAGATAGAAGGCTCTCCTTCGGGATTGTGGTTGACTTGGAATACCAGGGGTGTCGCAAGCTGAGAAGGGAGAACACAACAGCAGGCGTTCGTTCCTCGTACTATTAATAGCAGCTACGTACTTGTATTACGTAGCCACCGGGCGAGCACAAAGAACATGAAAAAAATCTTGAAAGCGACAGAAAAAAGAAGAGGGAGCTACCGGGCAAGTAACACCGATCAGCCCAACCGAGTTTATAGCTACTGTAGTTCTATACGGATAAGAGCTACCAGTACAGTAGGATAAGAGCTACCAGTACAGTAGTAGAACCATGGCCACCGACGTCAGTCCTGAAATCAAAGTGGTGTTGGTCTTTAGTTCGACGCCGGAGCTTTGTGCGGCTGCCGCGAAGCGGTTCCTGATAAACCGCCTGCAAGCAAGTATGAGGTATCTTCCACCTACTACTAGGTACTACGGTACCTGTCTGATTATGCTACTTGACAAAAGTTCCTTGGCAATATTATGCCCCAGCTATAACAGCAGCAGTTGTTACGGATTGTGGTTGCAGTTACTCACTCGTGCCCTTCGTATAATCGTTGCAATCACAGCAGTTCACAACTTAAAACATTCACTCACATTTACACTCGGACGTGCGTATCAGATATAGAAGAACATACACCCAAATAAACACCCTACCCAAGTATGTACTAGGCCTATACCTGGTACACAATCACAGTAATATTAGTACTTGACCCACAAAACGGTTGAAGAGGGGGCTGACGCTCGCCATTCTGGTGCAAAAACAACTACTTTGCGTTGCAAGGAACAGCAGGTTAGTGGGGTGCGTTTTAAAATTGATTTTAGTATGCACCTATTTTGGCCCCGAACGGACCAGGTATACCTGTTTTTGGCCGTTGCGCATAATAAAAGGGACTAAAAAACAACATGTAACGGGTAGGAATTATGTCGACACGGATGGTGATGTTGATCGTGGTTTCTTCTGTCCCCCTTCGAGTTGTGTATTTTTGTGGGTGGTTTCCGGCTGTCCCTGCCTTTTTTTTCTGTCGTTTTCCCCAAGTCCCTTTGGGCCTGTGGGTTGGCTCTGGGGGGGGGGCTGTGGTCGTCCGGGGACATCCTGGATACATCCCCGGGTTTGCTAGGTGGATATGGACTTTTGGGTATAGCGGATGTTGCTACTTGCTGCTGTAGATCCTCGCCCACAGCAGCCACTTTTTCTTCTTCTTCTTATTTTTCTTGTATCCTGGTTGTCTTTCTCTTTGATCCAGCAGGGTCTCTCTGACCGGGCTCTGCCCAGGTCACTTCCAGCGGGGTCTCTCTGACTGGGCTCTTCCCGGGTTCTGCCTGGATTATTTCTTGGTAATAATACACACATCTTACTTCGCGTCAGCTAGGGTGATTGACTCCCTCGAGTGGTACAGCTTTACGCTGGCCTTGAGCTGAGCTAGGTCATCCGGGGCTCACCGTACTTCTCAGGCTGTGAGAATTGCACCGCTGCTGCTGCTGCTGCTGCTGGTGAAACACAACAAGGAGAGTAGCTTTGCTGGTGGCGGTTGGTCTCATCATGTGGGGGTGTCGTCGGGAGTAACAAGATAAAATACACGCATGAACCCGTGCCTATCTATCCTCGGTGATGCAGGGTAGGCTCCGATACATGCAAGTAGCCATAGCACACCGCGGGTGTGCCACCTCGCACGCATGGTGCTGGCTGCTGCTGCTGCTGGTGGGCGGCAGGGTTGCAGCGATGCACTACTACAATAGGCTGCGTGTACTCGTAACATGCTCATCACACTCTGTTCGTGCCCAGCAGCAGTGTAACGGCACTGCTGGCCAATCACGGCCATTGTGTAACTCATAATGCGACTCAAAGCTCTCATGTGATTGGTGGAAGCTCGGCATTCATGGTTTATTTTCAAGTTATGTTTTTGCTTGCAAGTCATAACTTTGGCCCCATCCCTTGGCCCAGTGCCAAGTTCTGGAGATCCATTTTTTTTTTTACTTTTTTTGGACTCTTTGAAAAAATATCTTGATTTTAGTGCGGAAAAATATCTTGAAATAGTGTGGGGACTTGGGGCATACCGAAACCGGCATAGTCGTGAAGAGTAATATAACTTCAGCATGCGGTGGAGGGGAGCAGGAGTATAACAGTGTGGATGGGGGTGGATTGGATTCATTAATTAACTTTGAGCTAGTGTGGATTAATTGATTTCGCGAAAGGGGGAGAATAATTGTTTTAGGTAGGTTGTTCGTGGTATCGGGGGGTATAGTTAATTACTTTAGCGATAGAGGGGAAATAATACGACATCACCACTACCGAAGCGTGTATAATAAGAATATGTACTTGTTTACTGCTGTTATATACTGCTGTATATAGTTCGTTGCGAAGAGCGGGCTGTCCGGTGCGAAGAGATATCAGTTGGGCAAATAATACCGACCTGTTATCCTGAAATCCTAGTATTGCTTAAATAATTATATAGTGTATTTACCTTCAAATAAAAAGGGCGGGGCGGCCGGGGCGGGCTGCCAGCCCGCACAGAGGGCGTGTCTTAACCCCTCCAAGGTGCATGGGAACGAGAGGAACCGAACGAGGCTGTTCGTGATCGTTCGTTCCGTTCCTATGAGATTGGGTACATGCAGAATCCTGGACCTCGCCAGCCGAATCTGTACGAATGGTATATTTTCGCACATGGCTCGACACAACACGCATATTTGTCCGCAACTGGTGTCCACATCCATCTTCGGGTTGTCCATCAACATAAAAAAATATATTATTTGTGCCCGTTCGGTCGGGCCGTTCGGTCCTCCTAAACAATAAAAAGGGGCCAATTACTTGTTCTCCCTCTTCCTCGATAACTGCTTTTCTCGGGCTGCACTGAATCCATTCGCTTTGCATACCCAATCAACACCAATTGATCTGGCAAATAATATTACATTCGGCTCGTGCCAGGCTCTCTGGCGGGGGTTTAAAACACGCCCTGAACCCCCCAAGAAGGCAATCACCGTGGTTCACACCAGCACCTGAGATGCTAAACGGTAGATTTTAGTGTCGTACACGATATAGGGTCATTGTTTGCACATTTGGACTTTCCGTTACAGTGGTGCTCCCGTTATAGCGCAACCTAGCGACAAGCGGCTTGAAGTCGCCTTATAGTCGCACTCGCTATAGCTGAATAGTACCCATACATGGCGTCTCGCGTTACGCATGTACCGTACCTGTACAAGGCTTCTCGTCGTATATAGGTACTATCCAGCCACGTGGCGAACACATACCCTCTTGAGGGCCAACTTTGAGGTTTGGAACTGCGACAGCACGTGTGTTCTGCTATATGCTCACATCATGCATGTTCTCGCAAGCTTCACGTCCAACACAACAGCGTTTCCACAGGATCATCTGCGGTAGAGCCTAGCTGTGGAGCTACATAGGGATTAAACCGGTGTTTTGAGCATTTTTCGGATATGTTTATATCTTACTGCATGGTAATGCACTTAAGTACAATATCACTGCAATTGCAGGAAGAACGCCGGACACTGCGACACTTACTACGAACCAGCAGTAATGCCCGAACGACCGCTGAACATGATGTGCAGATACTTATCACTCGTATGAACTGCGAACATCCACTTGCTTGGCCGACCTCTGAGCATAGGCCGGAAATAACCCATTTTTTTCTCTTTGCAAGGCACGCCACGCCTGGGCGTTCCTGCTCGCTTTCGGGTGCTCTTCCAACTGGTCGAAGGGCACCGAAACATCTGGAAGAGGCGCATATTGCACCGAGTGCTGCTACGATTACGAACACAATAGACTGCTGCTGTGTGATCAGGGGAAGCTATCGCATTGGTTATTGATTTATGTGCCATGGACGTCTGAAGAAGGCGACCAGTCTTATTTACGTACTATTAATAGATAGGTACAGTATAATACCTATGCAAGGCGGTCCGCACAACATAAGATACCTGGTATGCTGGTTGCGTGAAGCCATTGTAGGTCGCCTTCAAGTCGCAGTCGCCTTATATAGTGTCGCCCCCAGTGAAGAGAAAACGCGTATGGGAGGCCTATTTACACATACCAATCATGGCCATGGAGCTCTGCTGTGCCTGAAGCAGGGAACATGTGTGTTTTAGTTTTAGTTTTAGTTTTCAATGAATTTACCTGGTTAACGATCATGAACCTTCCTGAACTGCTGCTGTGTGCAGCGCGCGCCATTTGCATTGACCACGCAAGTACCGGCATCGTGTCCATATCCGGGTCACCTGTTTTCGCCAACAGCATAACGCGCACCGTCCGTGAATGGTCGAGAGCATGCTGTGGGGGCTTATTTGTCGTACATATGTCGGTGATCCGTCGAACGAAAACTGAACCACGTTTGACCACATACGTATAGGCATCGATGGGCGAATTCTAACACGGGTCTTAATTTCGTTAGTTACCATCATGGGCGCTGTCGCTGGAGGCATGAAGATTGGGGACAGAATGGTGAATGTTGTGCTTGCCCTTCAGCCACCTAGAGCTAAAGCCTTGCATGAATGTTCCCCAGAAGAGGCCAACCAAGTCCCCGTACAGACGATCCTTGAACACCTGGATGCCACGGTGCAAAACGAGTTCAATGCCGGGTGTGGCGTACTCATATCAGGCAAGGGGATACTACACAAGCGGGGGGCACAACAACGCGTTATGATACGGGCGGGCAGAACATGCACTACAACGCGTACGCTTGGGAGATTGGTTTGTGCAGCAGTGTCAGATGCTGATATCAGGTGATTCTATGTATTGCACCAGATCAGTTGTTGTAACGAAATGGAATCGTAAAACACGTTTTCGCCGGTGGTAAGAACTTAATGATTGACTCGCACCGGGGTGTGATACAATCTCGATTGACGTCCAGAGACTCAATTATTTAACCACAAAGAACCAACCTGGTGATGGAGGAAGTCGTGGGCGAGCCAACCGCATTGCTGCCAGAAAATTGCCAATATCACGGCTCCAAGTAGGTTGATATCTAGCCTTTCCGACAGCAGTACACAGGCAATTGAAAGCGAACCCAACACCATCCGTTGGATCGCCACATTCATGTAGTACCACAGGCTTTCGTCGAAAACGGAACAGACAACGGAGCAGGAAATATGCCGATCAAACATTGCGTGGGCCCCTTGAGCAATGAAAGAATCGAGAAACCAAAACAATGCTCTGCAATAGCATGGCACAGTAAGTATGTTGATTGTGACACTAAGAAACGGCGATAATCCAAGCGTTCACCAACGCCCGCGACGAATCGTGTGTTCCGAACCAAGCTAACAGACTCTGGCATTTCCCGGGCCGAAGTCACCTGCGTCGTCTAACAAAGCAGAACGCCCCGATCTTGGAGATGGTTCGGTATTTCATACCTGTGGCTTGCTACTGCGGTAAGGCCCACGCAATGATCGCACTGGGAAGAAGGTTCGCGAGTGCATCGTTTCGGCACCAGCCCAACAGGGCAATTGGTAAAAAACAATTTTCAAGAAAACCGACCATCCCTGCGTGTATATTGCACACCCTACGGTGTGAAACAAGAGTACTCATAGTCTACTCATAGTCTTGTCGCAAGCCTATTAGCGTACATTGCCATAGGGCTGACGCAAGCGATTCTGCAGCATGTGCTCACTCTGCTTTGAACATGCCCATCGACAGGAGTCTGCCTCGAAGCTCGCGATAAGCCTGCTCGAATTCCAATTGGGCCGCTGGCTTGCTTTGGGCGCTATCTTTGTCCAGATGCCCAATCAAAAAGGGCTGAAGCGAAGCGTATGCCGTCGCAGGATGAAACGCCGCAAATATATCCGTGAAGTCGTCGCCTGCGTGCGTGAATATGACATTGCCACCTGGGTGCTGGACAGCATTTTACATTAAGCGCACACGGGTGCTTGTTGGATATCAGCGGTTTCGGGATTTCGACACTACTTGTGGAGTCACTTGATGAAACGTTAGCCTCCTAATCGATGCCGTCATCCTGCGTACAGTACTATGGTACCCATACAATTTAGAAACTGTTTTTTACCTTTAAAACCTTTCACCAATATTGCACAGCTGAAATAGTGCCAAAGACATATGCCACAGGCGACACTGGAGGCCTGTGAAAGTATATATTGTAAAAAAGCGACATGTGCCGAGGAAATTCGCCTCCAATCGTACTCAAATGCGAATATTCCGCAAGCAGAGAGATGCCGGCCGACTCCGTAGTGTACAGATGTGCAACACGAGAATTAACACAAGATATCCCAGGTGCATCAATACAAGTTACGTCGTCAACCAAGCTTTGCTACTGCAGGTGAAGTTTGGAGACGAAGGCATACCAATATTAGGGCGTTCCATCTCGTCGAGGTCAGCAGATGGTAAGGCGCGGCCAAGAAAACTATGCCAACGCTTGCTTGCAGTCATACTGTTGGTGCCATAACACAAATGTTACTAGTGGTACCCCGAACTATGCCAGGGCGGGGCCGGTATAGCGGACAAAAACAAAAATACCAAATAAAAACTGGGCCACGATCCACACCCTATAACGCAATCCACTGATCAGGTAAAGTGACGCACTATATGCTGGAATCCACGCGGAGCCCTTGTAGCAGAAACAGAAAAAAACAAGGCCGGCTACCACGAATAGATACGAACGCAGTCATCCACGTACCAACCGATTCACCCACACCCAGTCACTCACACCCACCCACCCACATACGCACACGAACCGATCGACACACGCACCAACCGATCCACCCACCCACTACAACAACAGCAGTGTGACATCAGTATAAAGCAGCACCAGTAAGTACAGCAGTATTAGTATCAGTAGTAGTAGTAGTAGTAGTAGTAGTAGTAGTAGTAGTAGTAGTAGTAGTAGTAGTAGTAGTAGTAGTAGTAGTAGTAGTAGTAGTATACAACCCATCTACAGCAGCACCAACTGAACAGCAGCAGCAGTCCAGAAAATAGCAATACGTACGTAGAGCGGACAAAAACGAAACGCCAGCATCGATGCGGAGCCCTTGTATAGCACGTACGTACAGCAGTGTCCCTTTTTTTTGTCAATTTTTGCACGTCTGGGCTTTTGTTTCCTTAAAATTAGTGCAAAAACCGCTAACTCGCGCAGTTTTGGGCCAATTTCGATTCTGAACGAAGTTCCGGAGATCCATATTCTCACTTGTTTGGGACTCTTTGAAAAAATATATCTTAATTTTAGTGTGGAAACAAAATGAATTGAAATTGGCGTGGAAAAAAAATAGCTTGAAATTAGTGTAGATATTATGAATTAATTTTAGTGAAGGGGTTGGACCCCGCGCGGGAAAGCCCTCCGAATACGCTGTGAACCCCCCCCCCCCGCGGATCCGCCCCGTTCTAGGGGACGGAGCGAGCCATCCCCGAGAGGGCGCCTTCCCCCAACCCCCGCTGGCCGAGTTCGGCGATGGGGCGCGTTCTCTCGCCGGGGTCATCGAGGGCTGACGCGTGGGGCGGCCGGGGAGAGGGTGCGGCGCCGATCGGGGTCGGGTGGCGGGCGGTAGAGCCGGTTTCCCGCGGGGCATACCGAAACCGGCATAGTCGTATAGATCTCAAACGAAATCATCACTGCTACCACTACCGAAGCGTATATATATTGTAAGAATACAAGGGGGGCTTCGCCGCGGCGGGCTGACGCCCGCCTGCAGCTTCGCGCAATGCCCGTAGCGGCGAAGAGTAAACGTATAGAAAAATAGGGAGTTTTAGTGCACACAAAAGCGAATGTACTGCCAAGAGGTGTGCAGTACGCAGGACACATGATAAGGACCACTCGTTCTGACCCAGACTGGGTTTCTAATATATTTGAGAGGAGAGGGTGCGTTCTACACTAACTTCAATGTAACGGCCCCCGAATTTCTTTTTTCCTTGTAAATGGCCTCGTGTGTCCTACTGCTGCTCCTGTTGCTGCTGTAGCTGCTGCTCTGCTGCTGTTGTTGTTGATGCCGCCGCCACGGCTGCTGCTGCTGCTGCTGCTGCTGTTCTCAGTTTGATTATTTTTCGTACTTCACAACTTGACGACCGCCGTGCTGTGCTGTGCCTTCTCTTTCATATTACGAGTACATACAAAGAAAAGTACGTGCTACTGCTGGTGTTGCTGTACTACAAACTTTTCTTCAAAAAAGAGAACCCGTACGGCACGTATACCTATATTTATGTTTGTGAAATTTTCGCACTTTTCGCAACTTTTCTCTTCGCACGAGCGCTTTTCGGCAAAACGCTAAGGACCCCGACACGGGAGGCCGGGCCGGACACATTGGTCGAGGTTTGGGCTCGATCCGAGCTCTGTGGCTCGCGTAGCGGGCGCTCAAAGTTTTTTTTCCAGCGGGAGTGGATAAGACGATTTCCCGTTCTGTGCATGAGGCCTTATTTTGTACGTACGTGCCAGCAAATAATAATGTTCTGTTCTTAGATGTTGTGTGTTTTTTGCTCTCACACGCACACAGGCCAGAAACATGTACCAGGTAGACAACAGACAACATGCATGCCCTGTTGTTTGCCCTGCTTTCACGAGCTGATCATGAGCACACACAGGAGAGCGCAGACATATCGGTTTACCACAGGTAGAAACAGAACATGCAGAGAGCACAACCTTACTACTCTGCATAAATAAGCACCAGCAGGTAACACCGTGCGTGCGTGACACACCCATCTGCGCTTTACTGCTGCGGCTAACTGTGTTCATCGGAGCAAGCGGTCCGTAATCCACCATCTACCTTTCTGTTGTGCTGATGTGTGTGCCTGATCCACGCTCACTCTGGCCTGAAATGTAATGGTCGCTTTGATCAAATAGAAGTACCTCAACTGTGCATACATTTTTTTGATTTTTTGTGTTTCTTTCCTGAAGCTCACTCCAGAAATCTACTAGACATCAGACAACGTGCAGCGAACACAAACGAGGTCACAGCCCCGCCTAGAAGCACAAGCAGCAGACATTCCTGTGGCAGGTCCGTCGTGTTACTGCTGTGGCTATTAGTGGTTGCTTCATCGGAGGCTTGCATCCGTCATCATCAATCACCACCACCTCTCTCTCTCTCTCTCTTCTGCGCTGCTGCTGCTGCTGCTGTGCTTGCATGATGTATGTGCGACCTGTCGTGCGTCTGGCGCTCGTTATTTTGTACGTGCCAGCAAATAATACTCTCCTGTTGTTTGCCCTACGGCTTTCACAAGCACTCTCTTCTGCGCTGCTGCCTGCTGCTGTGCTTGGATGATGTATGTGCGGCCTGTCGTGCGTCTGGCGGGCGCCGCAACAAATAATAGTGTACCGGTTTTGGGGAATTATTTTTTGGTACAGTATAGTCAAATGGTCACCATGCCCGATTGGGGATGTGAAGGCTTGAGTTCGATTCTAACAGCGATGTTTTTTTCCTTTTTTTGTTCAACTTTTCTTTGTATTACAAGTACGTTATTCGGTGCATCCTTTTCTACTTATTTTGCAAATATTATCCCACCACTACTGCACGGGCACTGTGTCCCATGTGTCACGCGTGCGTGCGTGTGCGGTGTGTGCCGTGTGTCATGCGTGTGTATGCAGCGTGTCACGCTTGGAGTATTTTCGAACTTTTTTTGTCGGGAGTTCTCGGTTTTGTGCGGGATAGACCTTCCTTACCTTGAGCGCCACAACAATTAAATATTGGTTTCCGTCGTTTTTTGCTTTCGGGAATGTTGTGAGAGATCAATGTTGAAGCTCATGCTGCACATGATCGTAATTTTTGGTGCTGGTGCGTGTGTTGACCAATGAAAAGCGGATTTGAATATTTTTTTTTCCAAGTTGATTTTTTTTCGTCTTTGTTAAAACGGGCCCTTACCTTGAGCGCCACAACAATTAAACATTGACAAACATGATAACATGTTTGGCGAGATCTCTAAGAACGATCGAGTCGATAGTAACACGGTTCCACCATATTTCCGAGTATGTTTTTATCCCCAAAAATGCAGTTGCAGTTCTAAAAAGGTCTACATTTATATACAGTAATACGCAGATATTTAATGACGTCGTACTTACGTACTATACATTATGATATGCGTAGTAGGTTTTCGATTCGTCCTTGCGCCACTCCCCTAGGCATGTCCCGGAGGGGAACCTTGTACATACGTAGATGTTCGTTCGTGTTGGCTCCGCACAATCAGTATTCGCCCGAAATGATGAATCGCATATTTGACTACTGCAGGTACTGAGGTCCGGTCTGATTACCACCAATTAATTACTAGTACGACTAGTGATAAAAACGTTGACAGTGAGTGCTGCTGTATTGAAGAACACCTGGGGTGGCAGGTGTACACTATGACAAACAGCAGCAGCAAACAACAACAGGAGAATACGTACGAACACATACCTGGTACACACATACAGATCGATCTCACAGCTGTTTGCTGTTGTTGCTTTTTAATTTGTATACATGCATAGATGATTTACATGCATACTTGGCACGTATATTCAATTTGTATTTACGGTACCGGAATGAGCGTACCTGTGTATTGAAAACAACACTACCGGGGTTCTATGCTATGTACTCGTATGCTACGAACGGCAACAACAAATATCAGTATAAATACATGTACGATATTGTGGGTGGTCTCGTGAGAGAGCTCCTCGGCTTTTCTTAGACGTAGATTTTTGCCCATTTCGCGATAACCGGCGATGAGGTCCACCCGGCGGCACGCAACTCCCTCATCGTGCTCGCCGACCCCTGCTCTGCCTACTCTGCCAAGGGCGGCCTCGGCCGTGCCCAACTCATGTCTCACGGGGCTGCGATTTTTCCAGGATTCCATGCCCTTTTCGTCACGTGCACATACCATACCAACCAGCACATGATTTTTTGTTCTACACGCAAACCGCATTAATCAAGAGTCCGTTTTTTATGTAGACGACAAACCCGGATTTTTATACCGGCTCCTTTTAATGCTGATATACACGTACGTACATATGTACGAGTACCAGTACCTCTGCAAGCAGTAACAGAGTATCATATACCAGGTAATTTTTTCAATATGCGATGATATCTGTATATTATTCATACGTGCGTGGTATTCAGCAATATGATACTGGTCGGTGTGTGCCTGGATATAGTACCGGGCAGGGCCTCGCGGGCGTGGACATGCGGGCGGTGGGCGCTGCAGCAACGTTTACCGAGAATATGGTGATGGAGAGCGCACATACAAAACACACACGCCGTTTTTTTTTTTACACGCAGCTACATGCATAATCAAAGATTCCGTTTTTTTTATGTTGACGACGAACCCGGATTTTTATAAGACCACGTACTACTACCACTACTGTACTGCCGATATACACGTACGTACGTATGCATGTATGATACAGTAGTACCAGCACCACAGCAGAAACAGACCTGTGTCTCATGGGTTCATACGTGCGTGGTACACCAGTGTGATACTATAATACTATTAATACTAGGGTTTGTTGTTTCTGTTCGTATGCGAGCGATGGACACTCCAACTTTCCTAATAAAATTACGGTGATGGTCGAGAACTTGCTTTCTTTCGAAAAAAGTGGTTCCAAATTCATTACCGGTATACGTATAGTCGTACTCGTATTGCATTTATGGTTGTCCCGTGGGCTACATGCAAGATCCAAGATTATGTTTTTATGCTCGATACTGGATTTTACGAACTACTTACCGCTGATACACGTACGGATTTTTAAAGCTTACTGCTGATATACACGTACGTACGTACCACAGGGTGATATTTACAAGGAATAAGAAATTCGGGAGCCGTTATATTGAAGCTGGTATAAAACGCATCCTCTCCTCTCATGTAAATAAGAAACCTAGCCTCCGTTTGTGAGTGTTTCTCATTAGGTGTCCTGTACTACTGCTGTACACCCCTTGGCAGTACAGAGTCGCTTTGTTCGCCCTAAGCTTAGCTATTAATCTACGTCAGTAGACTACTCCTCGCCGTTACGGGCATTGCGCGTAGCCGCAGGCGGGCGTCAGCCCGCCGCGGCGAAGCCCCCCTTGTATATCATATCATACTATGCGACGTACGTACGTACATACCACAGATCATATTGATACGGGTACCTACTGCTGCGGTGCTGATGCGCCTCGCGAGAAAATGTCCCGACATGCTCCTGAGGAAAGCATGCAGTAATGCGTTTGTGGATCGTAACCTACAAAGCAATTAGCATATGATATGATACGAACAGAAACAACACACACCGACCACTATCATACTGCTGAATACCACGCACGTATGAGTACTATACAGAGATAATCGTATACAAGGTTCCCCTCCGGGACGTGCCGAGGGGAGTGGCGCAAGAACGAATTGAAAACCATACAGAATGCGATATTGTATCCTACGCATGCATATGATATCATAGTACGACGTTATGAATTATCTGCATATTACCGTACATGCAGCGTACATGCACACTATTTTTTCAAACTGCATCAGATGACCTGCGCACTTTTGGGGATAACAAGACTTGGAAATAGTGTGGGATTCTTACTATTGACTGGATCTTTTTAATAGACTTTCCTAACGATTCCGCCAAATATTATACCTGGTACGATATCATGTTTGTCAGTGTGTTAATGTATGTCTTTGTTGTGTGTAGGGGCACCAAAGTTGACTTGGTTCTAGAAGGGGATCGAAATGGATTCGATTTCAGTGTCAAGGTCGAAATTATCTTGGTTTTATATGGGGGATCAAAAATGACTTGGTTTTTGTGTTGGGTTCGAAATTGGCCTGGTTTTGGTGCGGAGGGTCGAACTTGACATATTTTTCGTGTCAGGGCCGAAAATGACTTGACCTTGGTATGCGGGGTGAAAAGGTGCACCGTGCATTGTTATCCCGTAACCCACTGTTCGAACGACGCCCGAGATGACGAGATTCGAAAGATATCCAGTACGTAGTGTTTAAGTGTATGCAGCACCCTACCCTATGTCGACGGTGGATCTGCTGCACAGTTAGCAGCAGCACCAGCAAGCAGTGTGTTGTTGGACCTGTGGCAGCATGCGTGTAGTACGCAACAGCAGAAACCCCCAGCTCTACAGCACTACTGCGTTGTCCTTTGTATTCCGTGTATTATTTTTCCCCGAGGCATTGTTCCACTCCAGAGTTTTTTTTTGTTTTTGTAGCCTGTGCTGTGACCACGGGCTACCCTTTTCGTGATCAGGTAATACAACAACAGATCGCAGGGTCCGATTGAAAAAAAAACACAGTACAGTATAGTAGGACGCCACAGCAATACAGGGCGGACAAAACTACCGCACGCGCGTGATGCTGTTTCTTGCTCTGCATTGCTCGTGTGTGCTGTCTGTGGTATCTGGGTTACGCACGTACATCATACAAACAAAAAGCAAACTAAAGTTAAAAAAGAAGAAAATATATACGTATATATGAACGAGAGTCTCGAACTCACGACTTCAAACAAACAAAAACGGGCATCGCAATTATTTTACCATATTACCAAAGAGCCAAATTATTATTTTTACTGGCGGGCGTGTGCACAGTGCGTGATACACCGCACATACACACATGCACAGCAGCAGCGCAGCAGAAGAAGAGAGGTAGAGATGACCGATGGCGGATCATAGCCTCCGATAAAGCGACTACTGCTGTAGCCACAGCACAGCAGTACACCGCGGACTTGCCACGTACGCGTGATGCTGCCTGCTGCTGCTTGTGCTGCTGGGTGGGGTTGTAACGTGTTGTTTGTGTTATCTGCATGTTATCTGCCGAACACGGCAAGTAGTCTTGGAATACGAACGACCACAGTAGTACAATAAGATACAGATATCTACGACCTCGACGAATGGTGGAACCGACGCAGGACATATCCATGCGACGGTTGGATCGAGAGCATGGCAACTACATCGCCCCCTAATGTTTGAAAGTGAAATACTGGAGAACCCAGCACACTTTTCGAACATTCAGAAGGGTGGTAGGCTTTCTGGCTTTCTACCATTCAAAGGCATTGTACAGCGGCAGTTGATGTATAGCCTTCGCACTTGTTCCTCTTATCATGTCACCCCTTGCGTAGTTAAAACCACGGGCTTGTGTGATCATGATTCGATTTGCGAATGTGTCAGTCATACACTACGAGTTGTCAACTACTAGTGGGAGGTATGGTTGTCCTTCACGTGCACAACTGCATGATGGAGGATTCACATACATAACGAAAACGAAACCTTTTATAACGAACGACGGTGTACGAAACCTGTCATAACGAACGATGGTATGCGAAACCTCGTTATACTTATCGATGGTATACGGAACCTTTCTAAGATTGACGATGGCATACGAAACCTTTTATACTGAACGATGGTATGCGGAACCTTTGTACAAAATTATGGTTTACGGAACCTTTTGTACTAACACGCTGGTATCCGGAACTTTGTATAGAATGTTGATTTACGAGCCCTTTTCTTTTTACTAACGATGGTATACGTAACCTTGTACGATATAAAAATATTGGTTTACGGACCTTTTTATACCAACGATGGTCTACGGAACCTTGTAAAAAATATTGGTGTACGGACCTCTTTATACGAACGATGGTATACGGAACCTCGTATAAAAATTGATGTTACCTTTGGCAGCAGTCAGTACATTAGTTACCACCATACGATGTGTGTGTGTTACGATTTGCTTGCAAGGCTTGATACACACAGTGATAAGACGAAAAATGTGCTGACGGACGGTTTTGCCAGAAAAATATGCATGCAGAATATGCAACTAAATGAACACGATGATTGTTCGTTGGAAATAGAGGTGGGCACCGGTAAAAAAAAACCGGTTTAGACCAAAGGTTATGGTACCACTTTGTGGCTCGTTCATAATCTTATCAGCAACATAGTGCCAAAGAAAATGGGTGTACCCCTCGTATGGAGCATAAAGTTGGCCACTATGTTCCCCAAGATTGAAAAATCCAACAAAAAGGGGTGTCTCGTCATCATCTGACCCCTGAGATGATGCCAGGTACAATACGCCATTATCTTGGTTGGCTCTTTTATTGTTCCGCAAGTATATAAGATAATACATGCCTTGCACTATATACGAGAACGATACGTATAATATGTACGTATGACGTACACCGAGTACGTATACGAAAACGATACGTACCATATTTTGAATACATACGAGTATTATGTTGCTTCGGCCATAGGCACTGCTGCTGCACAGCCTTTATCTTTGTTTGCCGAAATAAAAGTCGGGAAGAAAAAAGAGCCACAAAGTGGTACGATAACCTTTGGTCTTAAGCCGGTTTTTGGAAACCCAGCAGGCGTGTACGAGTAGCCGGTTTTGGAAAAAAAAAAACGTTTTTTTCGCCGGTTTAAACCGGTTAACCGAAAACCGGATAAAACCGGAAAAACCGGATAAAACCGGATAAAACCGATTTTTATCCGTATAAAACCGGTTTTAAACCGGATAAAACCGGATAAAAACCGGATAAGACTGGACAATGTTTTCACTGTTTCTCTACCGAATGAAACCACCACCAGTACTATTAATAATAGAGTGTTTGCGATAGAAATAAAAAAAAAAAAAATTTCCTTCCGCTAAAAAAAGTGAATTCCCTTCCCTTCACGATTTCGGTGTGTTTGCGATAGAAGTAAACCCGATTCTGCAGGCGACGCCTCCGAAAATAGCAAGGGAAGTGGGGAGGTGAGGCAATGCGGCAAACCAAAAATTAAACCGAAAACAAAAAACCAGCGTACGAGTAGCAACGGCAGCCCAGCAACGGTGGCGGCGGCAGGGATAACAGCAGTGCCGCCGCTGCTATCCCACGACCGCAAGCAGCAGCACAGTTGACTGCAGCTATATACGTGGCGGCAGCTAGCGGCAGCGTTTACTCCAGGAACATAAACAAACAGCATCGGCAGCCCCAGCAGCAGCAGCAGCAGCAAAGCAACAGCAGCTTCCGTTTTTGCTTTTTTCGATTTTGCGGCCGACTATTTTTCTCGTCGTGTGCTGCTCCTGCTGCTGCCCGCGACCAACGCGCGACACCGCGCCGGTACGCTCCGCTCCAAGCCCGCCCGGCGCCCGATATATTGACAGCGGCGGCGCGCCGCCGCTGCTGCTACTGCTGCTACTGCTGCTACTACTGCTGCTACCGCAGTGTGGTGGAAATTAAATGATACACGACGATCTGTCATCCTGTCGAGCTCTACAACAAGCAAGGCGGTACGAGTACGTGTACATATGAGTACTCGTACTCGTAGTCGTACGAGTAGTTCTTTCTAAACGACACATCCTCCACGACACCAAGCCGGCGAGAGCGTACCGTAGCGGGCCGCCGGCAGTCCGCCGGCGCCCCGTTAGCAAAATCCAACACCGCTCGTCCGTGTCATACTCTAGCTACACATCTCAAGCCTCTGTGCTCTTATCGGTTGTTGTGTTTTTTGGGGCGTTCTGCGTCGGTAGAATGCTCGGTGCGTGTAGGCCAATGAAACTGAGAGCCAAAAGTTACCGTAACTTTTGATCAAAAACGTACTTCTCTAAAGTACTCTTTTGCCGTTTTTTGAAAAAATTACCTCAAATGCTTCCTTCGGGAGAATTTTTAGAAAAGTAAAAGTAAGAAAAAAAAACGCGAACACTCTAATAATAGGATACACACAGCAGTAGTAGTGTTATACCTGGTATATGGTATCATGCATCCATACGTGTAAGTGTGTACATCAACCATGCTCTAAACAGCAGATGCTCTGCTGAAGTGTTATAGTTGTCATATATCAAAACATATACCATACCAAGGTATACACAAATTGCACGTACGACAACTGTATAACATACTTTCACTTGTTTTGGACTCTTTAAAAAAAAAGTTGATTTTAGTCTGAAAACAAAATATATAAAAAAATTATTGGGGATTTTTATCTTGAAATTAGTGGGGATAATTTGACTTGGTTTTAGTGTAGTTAGAGCGCGCGCAGGAAAGCCCTCCGAATAGGCTGATCTGCAAGGCATAGGAAAAAAATACAGGAAGCAAGTAATCGCGAAGAACGCCCTATTAATAGTAACCAGTAGGTATACGTATAGTACCTGTGCACCGGCAATGTCTTCACAACAATGTTTTAAACCTTGAAATCACGCCACCCCGTGCGCTGTGGTTGTGGCTCGGAATCCACATGTAAACAGCACGTTTCGCACCCAAACATGCCGTCGTGTTCAATGATTTGGAGGCGTTTCACGTTACCACCGGTTAGCCTGTGCCCGCTATAATGCCGGTATCGAGGCCTGGCACACACCGGCATTATAGAGGGACCACTACTGGTATGTTCAAACTTTTTTTTGTCGGGAGTCCTTGGTTTTGTGCGGGATAGACCTTTCTTACCTTGAGCTCCACAACAATGCAACAATGAAATATTGGCGAATATGTTTGGCGGGATCTCTAAGAACGATCGAGTCAATAGTAACGGTTCCACCATATTTCCGAGTATGTTTTATCCCCCAAAAATGCAGGTGCAATTATAAAAAGGTCTACATTTATGAACAGTAATACGCAGACATTTTATAACGTCGTACCTACGTACTACCAGGTATACAATATGATATGCGTATGATACAATATCGCCTGCTGTTGTAGTAGGTTTTAGATTCGTCCTTGCGCCACTCCCCTAGGCACGTCCCGGAGGGGAACCTTGTAAGAATTAGCCTTATGCTAATTCTTATGCAGTCGGATACGTGGATAGAAAAAGCCGGTTTCCGGTTGGAGGCACAATTATTGGGCTTTCTAAATGTTATACATACATATAAAAAATACTCGTACTGTTGAAAAAGAGCCTTTTCGATCCCAACTTTTTCAATCAAGCAATCCGATGCACGCATCCCGTCGAACAAAATTGCTCCGATCCTATACCTGGGGAACTGTTTTTAAGGCATTAAATTATTGGGATGTTTTCCTAGGGGAGAGTTCATTTAACTTGGTTTTAGACTTGAGCTAGAGCTAGTTTTTCACGTCGACGGTACGTTTTTGTCCGAAAATGTAAGGACGGTATAAGTATAAATACAAGCACCAATAACTTCTTACAGTTCCGGACAGAGTGGTACTGCTGCTGCTACTTTGTCCGAAAATATAGGGACTGTTTGAGCACTATTATCAGGACTAAAAATATATTTTATTTGCGGACAAGTGTGGCCTTTTCTGTATGCGATCTGAAGGAAAACCCGTCCTGCGTACTGGAGTACGGGGTTTGCTCGCTGCTGCAGGGCTTGAATCCACAGAGGCAAAGCTACGGCCGCTAGTTATGTAGTCTGGTGCTGGGGTTGCTGTGGTGTGGATACGCGCCCGCACTCAAAAGCTTGTGCATCTGGCCTTTGGGCAGATGGTGGCACGTGTAGGGACAGGGCAGCCTGCGCTGGCCCTGACTTTCGACCCTCTCACAGGGACAGCGCAGGGTCCCAAGAACACAACTAGGCACATACTACAGGCGGGAAATTCCGCCACACCACGAGGGTGCTGGGCCACCCTCTGCGGAGGCGACTGTCCGAATGTCCGACCTGCAACAGCGCTATCTCTCTGTCTCGCACGCCGGCACCCCTGGTTTCCAGGCAGCGCCGAGACTGCCAGGTTTGGCAGCGGCGAGACTGCCCCATAAATCACCACCGCCCGTCCTCACCTAGATACGTTAGTGTTGGTAATCAACTTTCAAAAAAGCAAGTTACTTGCTTTTTAGGCATGCTTTTTGATAGGCATAATCAAGGCAACTAAGGCCGTGCTTATTTGATTTTTTCAAAATGAGCATGCTTTAAAAATAAACTTTATTTCGGTGTTTTTTTCGTGCTTATTTGCTTTTTTTATACTATTTTGCTTTATACCTGGTACTTATTTACATCATTGCTGCACATACCTTCGTCATACTTCGTCAGCATGGTAGGAACAGCGGAGGCTGCCCTGATCGTCGGTTTCAGGTGGCGAGAATGGCAAGGAAGGTTGTTTACTTCGAGGTGTATATCTTGTTCATGTGCGGTTTCGATTGTATTTTGTCACCGTATTTTGTCGTTTTATTTCTGGAGTCGTCATAGGTTAAACTTTTTGAGTCTGGAACCATGTAGTACCGTCCCTCTCATGATAAAAAGCCCCACAAATTACGTGCCTGGTATTAAATTTTCCAGGATAAAAAATCGGGAGCGGGGTTACAGTATACTGAAGTTAGGGTGGATCACACTCATTTTCGAACAATATTAATAGTAATATAGGAAAGCGGGGGAGATTAAATCACACACATCAGTACGGGGGTATGCCTATACCAGGGAGATGATTGTGGAGGGGAGACGGGGTGTGACGGTGGCATGTAAATGCGCAGAAGCAGCAAGAAAACGGGGTGTGGCGGATGACATTTTAGCCCAAAGGCAGGAAAAAGACGCTGTGCGGGACATCATTATTAATGGAAGAGAGCAACTATACCTTCTCGCTTGCAAGCCAAGATGTCGGGAGACAACACTCTTGCCAGACAGCGTCTAGCAAAAATGCCCAAGACAGACAGCCTAGGCAGCAAAAAAAACGGGCAAACGAACGGAAAATCCCCAGTTTTCGAAAAACGCCTGACTATACTATATATATTGAAAGATGCATTTTTGTGGCAAGTTATTTCGAGTGTTGGTTGTTGTTCCTTTTTCTGGCTAATATGTTTAGACGTGGTGGGAGGGAGATGTCGCTGACGCTCCGCGTCACCTGCGGCTTCACACTTCGGCTTATCGCGTGCCGTCGCCCTTGGTGCCGCATCTCCCTCCTTCGTCCGTTCTCGGGTAAATCGTAAGCAGTCTCGAAGACCGAGTACCTAAATGGTCCAGTACCTAAATGGTCCAGTGCCATTCAAACGTCTCCACCCTCGATCGATTCGATTCTGCTGAATGTTTACCTCAGATCGTCTCTGTCCTTCGATATGTAGTGTCTAGTTATCTACCCCAGTTTGTCTACTCGTCTGTCTGAATGTCTGCGGCCACAGCCTCTCCTTCGGAAGGTGGGTTGTTTCGTGTCACTGGTGCGTGGCCCGATATCAGCTCCGTGTCCTTACATCTCTCCCGCAGTAGGTGAGGCGTTCCCTGGCACTGATGAGCGACATGACATCAGCTCCACCACGAGAGCGACGGCGCCGCCGACGCTCCTCCGTCCAGGGTACGCCGCTTATACCGCGGCGAGCGTTCGTACCCCAACCTTATCTACCCGTCAGAGTCATCAGTCGGTCGGATCGCACTTCGCGTCTCCATATTTCTGACTGTTTTGAGCTTTCCGAGCAACGTCTCGAATGCTTCCCTATATCTCTTCCCTATATCTGACGCTTCCGCCGATGTGCTCACTGACCAACCATGTACATTCCTCTGCGTCCCGTTTGGTTTGCCCATCTTTATTCCGCCTTGCTAAACGAGTCCGTTCTGGGCTCGACGAATTACTCACGGGTCGAGCGAAACCTCGCTTGTTCCACTCCGCTTCTCAGGGATGTGTCCGGCCCGACGAACTGCTTGTTTTACTTGTATCGGCGCTGCCCTCGGTATCTCCGGGCCGTTCGACTTGGTCGTTTCGAATAGCTTGTATTTTCGCCCGTACGTTCTGCCTGACATGGGCCGGCTAGGCGGTGGTTCGCTCTCTCTTTGTATATATATATATATCTTCGTCCGAGTAAGAATCTCCCTTTTTCACCCCTTTCCACCATACCCATGGTTCTACTATATATGTATAATGTTCCCGTCGCCTAGCCAGGGCATATAATATATATATATATACTCCGTATCCCCTCTCAGTGACGTATATACAAATATGTGCATGGTTCTCCTCCGCTGCTTCCCCATCACATCCTTTCCGCCCACCTCGCATCTCAGTGATGTTCAACTATACTATACATATATAATTATGTTGTGTCATTTCGTCACAAATCGCTCTCAGGCGTCCGCGGGTCAAATCGGCTAACCGTGCCCCCGTATTTCCCTTTTTGGCCCTATACCTCTCTCACGTCCGCCGCCCGCTGTACATGTCATAATGCAGTTTTTGTCAAGACCCACTACTGTGTTATTTTTTTTTTGCCAGCACTGAAGTTTCGTTTGCGTGTTGTGAAGTTTCGTCCTCCTTCGTTAGCTTCGTCGGCGGCCTGGGTCGACGGCGAAGTCCCTTTGTATATATATATACATTCGTATGGTCCTCCCACGCTGCTTCCACATCATATGTCGGTGTGTACAACGCAGCGTATCGCCTATCCTCCTTCGTTTCGGCTCTGGCCTTAGTATGTCCAGCCATATGCCCAGCCATTAACTCGTGAGGAAAATATGTGCCTATAATATTCCATTAGATGTGGAGGACAGGTTTTGGGGAAAGTTCGTAGAATGGTCGTTGCACATGTACCCATGGAAGATACACCAGAAGTGGTATCACATCTGAGTATCTTTCCGAGAACGGGAGAACTCGGCAAAATAACCGAACCTCCTTGAAGTCGAGACGGGCCTTGTTTGCCCGCCCGAACTTCACTCGATCTATCTCTTCTCCACGCTGCTAACCCAACGTGGACGACTCTCTCCTTGCCCTAAATATAAGGAAGAAAACGTGCAGCCCTCGGTAGCGATTCAAAGCTACCACATCACTTGGGACCTTTGGGATTCTACGACAGTAGGCTTCCATATAGACCCCTATATATGTAGAGTCCTACGCTGCTTCCCAGTAACCTCTCAGTGACGTATCCACTCCGCGTATTACCCATCCCTCTTCGTTTCGGCGCTGCCCTTGGCGCGTCCAGCTTCTCCGCTCGGGTACCCAGCGGTCATTGCGGAAAACACGAGGGGACGCCTCGCACCTTCTGTCATATACATATAGATACATATACATGGTGCTCCTACCATCCGCTGTTCCCACATCACTTTGGTGGCGTCCAATCCGGCGATTATTTTCCTTTCGTTTCGGCGCCGTTCTCGGCACAAGCAGCCTCTCAGCCCTGTATACACCGCGGCCACTGCAGAAACCCCGAGGCGAGCGTATCCTCGACCAACGGTATTATCTTCTCCCCCACATAGTGACTCAGCATATGTCCTACCCGCATCTGTAGCTCGCTTTTGTATGTGTCTACCAGGGTATGCATGTGCATGACGTATAAATGCTTGCACACCAAAGCTCGCTTGTATATAAATTGTTTGGGTAATAAATCGCCCGCCTGTTCGGTTAATAGACACCTGCGGTTCCGGCTTGTCTGCCCTCGCTTGCTTACAAGCTAACTTGTTCTGGGTAATTGGTCGCCTGCCTGATCTGGTTATCAGATGGTCTGCGCCTCCCTCTTGGCTGTCCGCACATTATACCTAGTACAAGGGGGGCTTCGCCGCGTCGGGCTGACGCCCGCCTGCGGCTTCGCGCAATTCCCGTAACGGCGAAGAATCGCCTATACCTGGGGAACTGTTTTTAAGGCATTAAATTATTGGGATGTTTTCCTAGGGGAGAGTTCATTTAACTTGGTTTTAGACTTGAGCTAGAGCTAGTTTTTCACGTCGACGGTACGTTTTTGTCCGAAAATGTAAGGACGGTATAAGTATAAATACAAGCACCAATAACTTCTTACAGTTCCGGACAGAGTGGTACTGCTGCTGCTACTTTGTCCGAAAATATAGGGACTGTTTGAGCACTATTATCAGGACTAAAAATATATTTTATTTGCGGACAAGTGTGGCCTTTTCTGTATGCGATCTGAAGGAAAACCCGTCCTGCGTACTGGAGTACGGGGTTTGCTCGCTGCTGCAGGGCTTGAATCCACAGAGGCAAAGCTACGGCCGCTAGTTATGTAGTCTGGTGCTGGGGTTGCTGTGGTGTGGATACGCGCCCGCACTCAAAAGCTTGTGCATCTGGCCTTTGGGCAGATGGTGGCACGTGTAGGGACAGGGCAGCCTGCGCTGGCCCTGACTTTCGACCCTCTCACAGGGACAGCGCAGGGTCCCAAGAACACAACTAGGCACATACTACAGGCGGGAAATTCCGCCACACCACGAGGGTGCTGGGCCACCCTCTGCGGAGGCGACTGTCCGAATGTCCGACCTGCAACAGCGCTATCTCTCTGTCTCGCACGCCGGCACCCCTGGTTTCCAGGCAGCGCCGAGACTGCCAGGTTTGGCAGCGGCGAGACTGCCCCATAAATCACCACCGCCCGTCCTCACCTAGATACGTTAGTGTTGGTAATCAACTTTCAAAAAAGCAAGTTACTTGCTTTTTAGGCATGCTTTTTGATAGGCATAATCAAGGCAACTACTGTAAGGCCGTGCTTATTTGATTTTTTCAAAATGAGCATGCTTTAAAAATAAACTTTATTTCGGTGTTTTTTTCGTGCTTATTTGCTTTTTTTATACTATTTTGCTTTATACCTGGTACTTATTTACATCATTGCTGCACATACCTTCGTCATACTTCGTCAGCATGGTAGGAACAGCGGAGGCTGCCCTGATCGTCGGTTTCAGGTGGCGAGAATGGCAAGGAAGGTTGTTTACTTCGAGGTGTATATCTTGTTCATGTGCGGTTTCGATTGTATTTTGTCACCGTATTTTGTCGTTTTATTTCTGGAGTCGTCATAGGTTAAACTTTTTGAGTCTGGAATCATGCAGTACCGTCCCTCTCATGATAAAAAGCCCCACAAATTACGTGCCTGGTATGAAATTTTCCTGGATACAAAATCGGGAGCGGGGTTACAGTATTATACTGAAGTTAGGGTGGATCACACTCATTTTCGAATAATATCATTAGTAATATAGGAAAGCGGGGGAGATTAAATCACACACATCAGTACGGGTATGCCTATACCAGGGAGATGATTGTGGAGGGGAGACGGGGTGTGACGGTGGCATGTAAATGCGCAGAAGCAGCAAGAAAACGGGGTGTGGCGGATGACATTTTAGCCCAAAGGCAGGAAAAAGACGCTGTGCGGGACATCATTATTAATGGAAGAGAGCAACTATACCTTCTCGCTTGCAAGCCAAGATGTCGGGAGACAACACTCTTGCCAGACAGCGTCTAGCAAAAATGCCCAAGACAGACAGCCTAGGCAGCAAAAAAAACGGGCAAACGAACGGAAAATCCCCAGTTTTCGAAAAACGCCTGACTATACTATATATATTGAAAGATGCATTTTTGTGGCAAGTTATTTCGAGTGTTGGTTGTTGTTCCTTTTTCTGGCTAATATGTTTAGACGTGGTGGGAGGGAGATGTCGCTGACGCTCCGCGTCACCTGCGGCTTCACACTTCGGCTTATCGCGTGCCGTCGCCCTTGGTGCCGCATCTCCCTCCTTCGTCCGTTCTCGGGTAAATCGTAAGCAGTCTCGAAGACCGAGTACCTAAATGGTCCAGTACCTAAATGGTCCAGTGCCATTCAAACGTCTCCACCCTCGATCGATTCGATTCTGCTGAATGTTTACCTCAGATCGTCTCTGTCCTTCGATATGTAGTGTCTAGTTATCTACCCCAGTTTGTCTACTCGTCTGTCTGAATGTCTGCGGCCACAGCCTCTCCTTCGGAAGGTGGGTTGTTTCGTGTCACTGGTGCGTGGCCCGATATCAGCTCCGTGTCCTTACATCTCTCCCGCAGTAGGTGAGGCGTTCCCTGGCACTGATGAGCGACATGACATCAGCTCCACCACGAGAGCGACGGCGCCGCCGACGCTCCTCCGTCCAGGGTACGCCGCTTATACCGCGGCGAGCGTTCGTACCCCAACCTTATCTACCCGTCAGAGTCATCAGTCGGTCGGATCGCACTTCGCGTCTCCATATTTCTGACTGTTTTGAGCTTTCCGAGCAACGTCTCGAATGCTTCCCTATATCTCTTCCCTATATCTGACGCTTCCGCCGATGTGCTCACTGACCAACCATGTACATTCCTCTGCGTCCCGTTTGGTTTGCCCATCTTTATTCCGCCTTGCTAAACGAGTCCGTTCTGGGCTCGACGAATTACTCACGGGTCGAGCGAAACCTCGCTTGTTCCACTCCGCTTCTCAGGGATGTGTCCGGCCCGACGAACTGCTTGTTTTACTTGTATCGGCGCTGCCCTCGGTATCTCCGGGCCGTTCGACTTGGTCGTTTCGAATAGCTTGTATTTTCGCCCGTACGTTCTGCCTGACATGGGCCGGCTAGGCGGTGGTTCGCTCTCTCTTTGTATATATATATATATCTTCGTCCGAGTAAGAATCTCCCTTTTTCACCCCTTTCCACCATACCCATGGTTCTACTATATATGTATAATGTTCCCGTCGCCTAGCCAGGGCATATAATATATATATATATACTCCGTATCCCCTCTCAGTGACGTATATACAAATATGTGCATGGTTCTCCTCCGCTGCTTCCCCATCACATCCTTTCCGCCCACCTCGCATCTCAGTGATGTTCAACTATACTATACATATATAATTATGTTGTGTCATTTCGTCACAAATCGCTCTCAGGCGTCCGCGGGTCAAATCGGCTAACCGTGCCCCCGTATTTCCCTTTTTGGCCCTATACCTCTCTCACGTCCGCCGCCCGCTGTACATGTCATAATGCAGTTTTTGTCAAGACCCACTACTGTGTTATTTTTTTTTTGCCAGCACTGAAGTTTCGTTTGCGTGTTGTGAAGTTTCGTCCTCCTTCGTTAGCTTCGTCGGCGGCCTGGGTCGACGGCGAAGTCCCTTTGTATATATATATACATTCGTATGGTCCTCCCACGCTGCTTCCACATCATATGTCGGTGTGTACAACGCAGCGTATCGCCTATCCTCCTTCGTTTCGGCTCTGGCCTTAGTATGTCCAGCCATATGCCCAGCCATTAACTCGTGAGGAAAATATGTGCCTATAATATTCCATTAGATGTGGAGGACAGGTTTTGGGGAAAGTTCGTAGAATGGTCGTTGCACATGTACCCATGGAAGATACACCAGAAGTGGTATCACATCTGAGTATCTTTCCGAGAACGGGAGAGCTCGGAAAAATAATAACCGAACCTCCTTGAAGTCGAGACGGGCCTTGTTTGCCCGCCCGAACTTCACTCGATCTATCTCTTCTCCACGCTGCTAACCCAACGTGGAGGGCTCTCTCCTTGCCCTAAATATAAGGAAGAAAACGTGCAGCCCTCGGTAGCGGGTCAAAGCTACCACATCACTTGGGACCTTTGGGATTCTACGACAGTAGGCTTCCATATTGGCGTCCTTGATTGAGATTCGAACTCACAAGGAGTGAAGCAGCTCACGCTGAAAGCGGGTTTATTTTATTTTTTTATTTTTGAGGAAAAGAGAGAGAAAGAGATATAGAGAGAGAGCGGGGTCATGGACTCCGAGGAGTTCAGCATGACTGCGTCGCAAAAACGCAGCGTCAAGAAGAAGGAGAAAAAGAGGAAGAAGCAAGCAGGAGCGAACGGTACACCGGCGGCCCAGCCACCGCCGATGCGCCNAGGTAGGAATACTAAAAAATAAGCTTAATTAGGGCGAACAAAAGCGATTTTACTGCCAAGGGGTGTACAGTAATACAGGACATCTATAATGAGAAACAATAAATATAACCCAGGCTGGGCTTCTGTTATTTTTTCCAGAGGGTGCGTCCTACTAACTTCATAGAACGGTTCCCGAATTTGTTATTTCCTTGAAAATATTAGGCTGGGTTATTATCACTGTCTGGTACTGATGTATTTCAACAACAAATTTTAATTCGTACCGTACGAGTATGTATTATTCATTAATAATAAAAAGGGAAGCGGCCAAAAAAAGGTATACCTCGTCCCTTTGCGGCCAAAATCAGGTACATACTTAAAACCAAGTCAAAAACGCACTCCACGTGCCCTGCCATTGGTCCAAAACTCGTTGTACCGGTTTTTGCCTCTTCAAAACAACGCCGAATCCCGACAGCATGGCCGAACGGAAGGAATCCACGGCTGACGAGGACGAAACTCTCGAACCGGAGCATGAGGCAACTCTCGATCAGGCTGGAGAATCGTCCATTGCTGAGGACATCATCGCTGCTACTACTGCTGCTGCTGCTGGTGGTATGAAATACACCAACTCTCAGACGTTGGAGTCATCCCACACCTCTACTTACTTCCCTGACGAGAAGCTGCGCTGGGCGTTCGCACAGTTGGAGCGATGCTTGGAGAAGGGACAAGAACCGCCGGCCTTGCTTCTTCAACTTGTTATGCCCGACACTCATCACGAGCAAGACAGGTTCGAACAAGTGAGTGATTATCAGCATGATGACGAGATCGAAGACCTGTCAGCCTCAGCTCAACCCTTCACTCGGTCAACAGTTGCTGCCTCTGCTATCGATTATCCGTCCTCTGTTAATTAACCAGCCTCTGTTGAACACTCGTTCTCTTCTGCCCCTGCTGCTGCTCGCATGAATGCTGAAAATTTGCCAAATGATTCTCAAAATTCAAGCCAGCACGAGCAAGACACCAGTAGATACGATAATGCACGAAACTTGGCTGAGGATTTTAGCATGTCGAGAGGCGAACGCAGACCAACCTCACGCAACCGCTCCACTCCTACTCCACTTGAACGAACCACCAACGCTAGTATGAACCCTGGCAGTTCGAACCACACGACAAGTGGAGTTTAAAGTCAAGTATCCCTTGCAACTGCTGAACCTGCTACTGCTGTATCTGCTGAAAACTCTACTGCTGTATCTGTATCGAGAAATCCGGTACATTTCATGATGAAGCAATCAGATCTCCCAAAATATCTGGTTCTGACTGGAGCCCAAACAGAAGATGTTGTAGAAACGCTGACTATCTTTCGCGCAAGAGTAAAGCTCAACTCCACAGATGCATCTTCTGAAGCAGTAGTAACACAGCGCGCAATCAAGTACCTACCTCTGTTAGTACGTGACGCAGCAGCAAACAGTTTGCAACAGTTGCTATCCAACAGCCTTGAATGGAAAACCGAAGCACAACTAGCAACGCTCCGCGCCAACGGATTGGATATAAGATTAAGTGCACCAGTATCATGGGAAGACTGGGTTAATGCTTTTACTACTCTTTTTGCCCCGGCAAACCGCATGTCCCTTTTAGCCCGAGGATTTGCGACGCTGAAACAAGACGCGAAGCAATCGGTAGACACCTACGCTCTCAAAGTGACCAAAGCACGATCTCGTCTGATGGGGGAAGCACGTCGCTTGGCACCAGCCGGAATGTCCCCCTTTGAACACGCATGGTCAGTTTTCACAACAGCAAGTTTTGAGAATGGTCTTTTACCCCACCTTCGCCTTGAATTAGTACGGGAAGATCCAGCTGAATCTTTCCAAGAATCTCGAGCGAGAGCTAAAAAGCACGAAGCAAACAACTTACGCGGAGTAAAATCCACCCCCGATCCAATTCCCAATCCTACTCCTGCTGTTTCTCAAACCTCGGCGCTATCCACACCACAGTATGAAAACAAGATGGCGATCATGGAGACGACGATCGCCAGCTTGTCTTCATCCCTGGATAACCTGAAGAGGGGCCGAACACCTGTTAGTACCCCCAATCGAGAACGTTCATCGACCCCTGCTCGCCGTCAACAAAAGAAGACACCGCGAAACAACAGCAGCAACAACAGCAACAACCGCAACAACAACCGCAACAGCAGCAACACCAACGACAACGCGTCAACTGCTGTAGTGGTTGATCATCCTTGCAATTACGCCAAATGCAAGTACCCGGATTCACACACCAGGGAAAACTGCAGGTTGCGTGCAGCGCACATGAGGCATGGATTTGAGAAGTACTCTCGTTGATAGTGCCCACTCCGGGTACCCTCACCCGGTAGGAAAGACAAAACCACTGAGTCTGAAGTAGTGAGAGGTAGTTCAACTGATGTTGTAGACACACTCCACCCAGTAACTCAGCATGGTAGGGAAAGGATAACCATTGAGCCAGGAATAGTGAGAGGTAGTTCAACTTATGTTGCAAACACACTCCACCAGGTAGCTCACAATGGTAATCAGAGGGACAAGAGTGGCCGTATGACGAGCCCTCGAACTCTGAAAGGGATACGTAATAAGAGAGTACGTTGTTTCAATAACGTAAGTAATTTTCGTTTCTCTGATAACGTAAAGAAAGTACGTTTCTCTGATAGTGTAAAGAGAGTACGTTTTTTTTGTAGCGGAGCTGTCCAAGCTGTAGAGGACCTGAGTATCAGGCTTACTACTGTAGCAGTATCAAAACGCAGCAAGATTGCAGCAAAGAAATCACCTGTGTTAAGCGAGTGCAGCAAAGCAATGCGTAGGCAACGTCGAAAGACACAGTCAGCGCTAACTTTAGCACCTCAAGCAGCACAGTGTGACCCGAGTAATTAATCAGATTGATGAATTATCAAACAGAACAAAGTTCTGTGGTGCTGAGCACCCTGAACAACGCTTTGTTTCATTTAATGCATCTTCGTTGAGTGAGTATCCAAAGCATCCGACTGCATTGAATGCCACCTCTAAACGGGTACGTATCCCCGGCAGAGTAAATGACCACCCAGTAGTTGATATAACGATCGATTCCGCTACGTAGTGACATACCATGTGTTGCCGTAGATTTTTTGCGCCAACACCCAACCTTGAAAAACACTGAAATGTTAGCAGTTCCACCGAATACGATTAACCTTCGCAGCGCAGATGGATCGCAACTTCAAATCTTAGGATACATTCGTTTTAACCTTACACTTGGAGATATTATTCTTCCGGTAGAAGCACTCGTTTTGCCTAACCTAGGACCAGACAAGATGCTGCTTGATAACAGTATAATGGGAGCTTTTGGAGCCAGTTTAAACTGGAACACAGAAGAACTTTCTTTTGCCAATTCTCGCATAAAAGTGGAAGCAACGCATCGCATAAAACATTCCACACATCCAACTCATGTAGCTCAATGCTCAGTAGTTGCATTGGTGGATAACAAAGTAGAGTCGGTACCAGTATACCTAACCAAGAAATGCTGTGTACCACCACAACATGAAATGGCAGTACATGTAGAAACAATCAATGCGCCTGCCGAAACAACAGCAGCGTTAATTGAACCTCGCATAACAACAGCCGAAGACGTCCAATCGTCAAACGTACCTAAAGCTTTCGATAGATNTCAGTAAGATCTCGGTACAATCCTTCGTCTACGGACGAACTATGATTGGTAATATTGACCCGAGACATCTGATGTATGATGGGATGCGTCGCCCGCATCTCACACAACTCTCACGGACCAGACTTGTCGTCAAGTCTGGAACCCGACACCTGGCGTGTATTCCACGCTACGCACACAAAGAAGAAACTGTTGCAAGCTTCGAGTCGAACCTTGAGTACCTGTACTCACACATACACGCATATACAGAGTGAGCCACATGCACATACCTGGTATTATAGAAGTATACGTACTACAAGGTTCCCCTCCGGGACATGCCTAGGGGAGTGGCGCAAGGACGAATCGAAAACCTAGTACGCATATCATAATGTATAGTACATAAATACGACGTTTTTGAGTATCTGCGTATTACTGTACATAAATGTGAGTAGACCTTTTTAGAACTGCACCTGCATTTTTGGGGATAAAATATACTCGAAATATGGTGGAACCGTTACTCTTGACTCGATCGTTCTTAGAGATCCCGCCAAACATGTTATCATGTTTGAACAGGTTGTCCGAGTACCTTGGAGTAAAGTCCCGAGTATTGGAGATAAATTACTTCAGGTACTTCGTGTACTCGGAGTATTTCGGGGTTCGATACTCCGGATACTGCTCGTACTCGGAGTATTTCGGGTATGAACACTCTCGATACTGCTTTACTCGGAATATTTCGGGGTCCGATACTGCGGGTACTCCTGGTACTCCGAGTATTTGGGGCTTCAGTACTGCTCATACTCCAAGTACTCCGAGTATTCAGGCCGCTAATACTCTTATACTCTTAAGTACTCGAAGTACGAAATGCACTCGATACTCGGAGTATACTCGGAGTGTGAAGTAAGTCAGGAGCATCTGTGCATCATTTTAAAGACTCGGCCGTCATTCCTCCCAGGTCCTGGGAACATGTGACTGGCGTTTGTAGCATTTAAAAAATCACAGATGCTCCCATCACCTCGGAGTATAATTAGAGTATTTCCGAGAAAAAAATACTTCAGGTGCTTTGTGTACTCGCAGTATTTCGGTGCCCAATACTCTCGATACTCGGAGTACTCCGAGTAATTTAGATGTTTTTACTCCGAGTACTGCTTGTACTCGAGTATAAGTACTGCTCATACTCCCAGTACTCGGAGTATTTGGGCCTTCAGTACTGCTCATACTCCAAGTACTCCGAGTATTTAGGCACCAGTACTTTAATACTCTCAGTACTCGGAGAAGGAAAAATACTCGATACTCCAAGTAGAGTATACTCGGACAATCTGTTCTGTGTTTGTCAATATTTAATTGTTGTGGCGCTCAAGGTAAGGAAGGTCTATCCCGCACAAAACCGAGGACTCCCAACAAGAAAAGGTTTAATAATACTCCAAGCGTGACACGCTGCATACACACGCGTGACACACGGCACACACCGTACACGCACGCACACGTGACACATGGGACACAGTGCCCGTGCAGTAGTGGTGGGATCATATTTGCAGAAGACGTAGAAAAGGATGCTCCGAAGAAGGGAGGGGCTGATATAACGTACTTGTAATACAAAGAAAAGTTGAAAAACA
>MEHQ01004091.1:0-21550 GCA_008828725.1 Saccharina japonica | reverse complement strand
TTTTTTAGCAAATATACTCAAACTCGCACCACGGTGCGATTCGAACTCCAGGATAAACTCTTATATATATTAGCAGCATTCGAAGGTAATCACTATGAATAGGTGTAGAGCACCGGGGGCGACCAGTGTATAACAATAACATCGCCGAACAGCTCTCGACGTCGTCTGCATGGCGAGTGAGCTCCGATGCATAGATACCTGTAGTTATTCCTGTATATGTATATATAGCCTGCCGTGCACCTCGACAGAGTGAGATGTGGTGTCTGGCCCTGCCGTCGGAAGGGTAAACGAAACACGAAAAAAACAATTAGTACTGCGAGGGGTTGAGCACGTTGGACGATCAAGAAAGGGGTGTCTCCCACACTCATTCCGTAAGCTCAAACTTGAGCCTGCCACTGCAATGTGCGCCTATTGGTAATAAATGTCTGCAGTACAGCAGGGGGCTGAGCACGTTCGACGATCAGGAAGGGGTGTCTCCCACACTCATTCCGTACGCTCAAACTTGAGCCTGCCACTGCAATGTGCACCTATTGTCGATACTCTCTGTACTGTAGGAACATATTATGATACATGCATACGATAACTTTTCTTCTTGCGTTAATACCATCTGTAGGAACATATATACTTACATGAAATACGCAAGAAGAAAACGTATCGAACCCGCGACAAATTCGGAGACCTGCAGAAAACGGGGCGGGGGTATAAAACTACATGCGGTACAATGTTTCGTGGAAAACAAATTCTTTAATTAGTACAGAGAGCCCACCGCGCCGATGGTGTGTATTTAGTTCTGTTCTGGTGTCGTGTTTCTCTCATTTTGTTCGCATACATGGCACCAGGTATATAATATCCGCGCACCCCCTTCGGCATCCACGCGTGCGTGTGTGAATACGGCCATTGTTCACTTCAAGTGAAGGGTGCCACTGAAGCTCTACTCAAAATATTGACATATATATTAGGTACCAGTACATAACAGGTGATCATATGTAATAACTAATAACCACTCGTGAATTATACTGTAGTCCCAGGGGTACAATATATACCAGGTGCAGTATGCATATACGTCGAAGTATATTCGCACTCATAAAATGGTAGAGGCTACACACGGCGACTGCATTCCACCCGCCACGTTTTTTGGAGCATGTGCTCGGGTTTGATTTCTGCCTAACTGGTGCCTTCCCTTGCCGCTGTTGATGTTGCCTCTTCCTTCATACATATGCATGAGCCGGTCGCCCCAGTAGAGTAGTGGTCAGCTTCAAAGGCTACTATCATTGGTCCCCAAGTTCGAATCCCACCGTGGTGCGATTTTTACTTTATTTGAAAAAATAAAAAGGAACGGATTGCTGAGAGCGCCTTCGTGGCGTGGGTAGGCGGAATCCGACGCAAGTCGACGAGGGAAGAAAGTGCTGAAAACTTCTCGCGATAAAAATGCAAGGTATGAACCGTAGTGGGGGAGGAGGGACAAGAGCCTAGTGTGTGACCCCGGATCTGAGTTACGTCTAGCAGGCAGAGATAAAAGAAGGGCGAAGATAATAAATATTACTTCGTAAATGGGATGGAAAAACAAAGAAGAAGAGAAAAATGTGTAACAGGTTTATACCACAAGTAATTAATGGTGTACCTTGTCCCTCTTTTGCGAACGGGGCTGTTGTTACTATAGTGTACCTTCAATTAAAAAAAGCGCTTCAATGGTCACACTCATTTAGAGCAGTTGCACTGCTGCTGTACAGCAGTATACCGTATCACAATGCGTGATAATAAGACCACAAGACAACACAACCCCTCGGATAAATTTCCAAGCTGAATCCCTCGACAGCTGGGAGGGTGGTGCAAACACACAAACGCCGGGCGACACGTCCCCATATATCCATTAACCCATTTAGGACAGCAGTCCCGACGTGGGGACAAAACACTTGAAATTATACTGAAATCGTTCGTTTTAGACAGTGCAATTCTAAAAGGGTTAAAAAGAAGAAAAAAAACAGATGTGGGGTCGAAATTTTCGTCGAACTCATATTTGTTGCGTGTGATATGTACTTCCGTCACGCGTACTGCGGGTTTTATATGTCCTCGTGCAGGATATTAATGCCCTATGTGAGGAGAACAACATATATATGAAGTATTACACTCAGCTAGCAAAGACGAGTTTCGACGAAATCCTCGAGCTCACAGCTGTTGTTTTTTATTTTTATTTTTTTAATATTATATACCTCGTATATATATGCGCATGGCCCTCCCACCGCTGCTTCCACAATTCCTTGCGGAAACGTGTCCGGCGCGGCGACCTGCTTATTATTTGGTTATTTTTGCTTGTTTTGGCGCCCTTTTCGGTTATATCAGCCTTTCGGCTCGTGTACGTAGTGGTTACTGCAGAAACCCCGGGGCGAGCGTAGCCCCGGTTTCATCGCAATTTGCTTTTCTCTTTTCGTAATTTGCTTTCCTCTCTTTTTTTTTGCATTTTTTTTGTATTTTTTTTGTTCACATTGTAGCGCGGCAAAGGTGCCCCCCAAACCGCACCACAGACCGCCCGCTAACTCTGGTTGGCACGGAACCCGTTTATTCTTCGTGGTTACCTGCCTGTTGTGTCTTATATACCCCCGCCCGGTGTATAAGTCTGTGTCTCCTTGAGACCGCTCTCCGGGTGTCATTTTGTATCCCCGTGTAATTTAGGGCTTTCCGAATAATAATCAATTATTCGCCCCACCGGTGTTCCTGCGGAAACACGAGGTAACGCCCCGTATCCTCCATGGTATGTATTGTATAAATACATGCATGGCCCTCCCACCGCTGCTTCCACAATTCCTTTCGGAAACCTGTCCGGCCCGGCGACCTGCTTATTTTTTCTCTTGTTTCGGCACCCCTTTTTGGGGCTATCTTAACTCTGGTTGGCAGGAGAACCCGTTTATTCTTCGTGGTTACCTGCCTTTTGTGTCTTACAAACACCCCAGTATGTAAGTCTGTGTCTTATTGAGACCGCTATCCTGCGGGTGTTATTTTGTATTCCTGTCTAGTTTATGGCTTTCGGAATAATAGGCCATTATTCTGTCTCCCCGGTGTGTTCAAATCCTCCTCTTATTTAAGTTCCTGTTACATGTATACTTCGTATATATATACAAGGTTCCCCTTCGGGATGCTGGTCACTTGAAATCCCGGGGGTGTCGCAAGTCGAAAAGAGATCGCACATGCTTCATAGTTATCTTTTTTTAGCAAACATGTGGTACATTATTAATAGACTGCTGTCTTGTTCAAAGGAGAAAGTAGTGCGTAGCGACCGCCATTGCTAACGAAAAACAGGCCACGAGATGATATCGTATCTGAGGTACAGTGGACTACCGGTGTATAGAAACTTTAGTTCGTTGTCCAGGCTCAACGACTTATTTTGTTTCCGACGTCGATCTAGCTATTTTGTGTACCAGGTAGGGTTTAAAGTCGATCCCACACTGGTGAGCTGTGTTTTAAAACCGAAGTTTTATTTTGTTCGTGCCAACCTAAGCTCGTTTTTCTTGACCCATAGTTTATGAACTGCAGGCACCCACTACTACGAGTATTTGTGACGAATGGTGATTTGTTATGTCGAGTAGATCCACGAACAACTCGTGAATCGCGACGAAAACGAAGCAAAACACCCTGATATAATCCGGGCGAGGCCAGGCAGACAACCTGTGAGGTTGACATCTCGCCAGCCGGGCCACACTACAGCAGCACATATCACGCAGAGAACATAGAGTATAAATAGTTCAGTACGAAGACTATACGCACAGAGCGGACCTAGAGTACACAATAATACCGGTACAACAGAAGAAGTGACTGCTGCTGCTGTATGCAGAACAGTACGAACCGGCAGCATAGCACAGAGCACACACAATAAACAGTACAAAACGATTGAGTACACAGAGCACACACAGCAGTTATCTCTAGTTGTGGTGCTGGAGAGCAGAGTGCGCACACAGTAAATAGTACACAACGAGGTATCACCGCTGTTCTACGCTGTACAGATGAGTATATATATGCACAAGATAGTTATGACAGAGCTGTTGCCCGACGAGTCCCGCCCCGGTCCTACAGTGTAGATAAGAGTATTTACTACCTTTTGGGCGGGTGCCCTGGTAAGCGTTTAGCAGGCGAGTACTCGTCGAAGGGTACCCGTCGAACACCTGGGTACCTCGGTGCCCGGGGCCCACGTTCTCGGCAAGTATGAAGTGTTATCCATACCCGTGACGGGTATTGGCTGTTTTGTTGATTTCAATCGCTGCTGTACTGCGTGGGTACGTCAAATCGGAGGGGGAAGTTTTGCTGAAATCGCATGCATCAAACAAGCACACACGCATGCATACACAAAATAAAACTTAACACAGCAGTAGTTCGTAGCTGTCACAATTAGACCTGCTGGATTCCCCCTGCTAGTTGTGTGCAACGGGCCCTGCGCACGCCAACAGGACACCACAGCCGTCACAAAGGTAACAATCTGAACAGCGGCTAGTGCGTGTCATGCAGCTTACTACTACTGCTGCACCAAAATACTCGTATTCGTACGTATGTAGATCGGCCTATCGTTCACGTAGATAGGGAGAGGTAAATGAAATATGCCTACTCGTACTGCTGTACATAGTACTCGTAGATCTGTGTATGTACTCTACGTAGATTGCAAAATCTTGGAACCAAATTTATGAATTTACATAAAATGCGCATGTGATTTTTCAAGCGTTTCGTACAACTGCTCTACTGCTGTACACAGCCCAGAGAGAGCAGGCGCATGCAACATGGTATCAACTACTGCTGCACGACGCTAGATGTATGCCTCGTTCAATGTGGGTGTGATCCTTGCTGTCTCGTGCGTGGTGCGTACTGTGTGTGTTCCGTTCATGCGGCGGGCCAAAAACGAACCATCAAAATTCATACGGATCAGGTTTTTCATAGAAGTTGCGAGGCGGTGTCAAGTCGGAACGTCTCCCCTGAGTTATTTGCCAGAACTCGCGACTTTGAAGGCCCAGAGCACGCCCCGCGGGCCTCGGCCGGGACCCGCACTTGCGTCGTGGTGTACACGCTGGCCCCCTGCGTGCCCCGCAGCCGACAGCGCGAGAAAAGACCCGCGGCCGGAGATGAAAAGTGAAAGTATTCCGGGAAAATGTCCATTTGGTACCTAGACATATTAAATGCATATATATGGCTGGACTTTCCACGCTGCTTCAACGCCACGTCTTCGTGACGCGTCCGACCCAGTGTAATAACGGTCTTCCATCGTTTGCGCCGCCCCAGATACTCCCGACCTCTCGGTTCGGGTACCCGGCAGTTTTCGACTGCTCGCGTTACATGTGTATATACGAAAATTCACGATACATGTATATATAATATAATAACGATTACATTTCATCCCTGCGTTTTCCGAGCCCGACGCCCATTGGTCGAGGGGGGCCCCCAGGCCGCCCTCGGCCAATCAGGGGCCGCGGCGCGCGCGGCGGGAGTTACCCCTCGGGGGAACCCCACAGTCCCGCCGCACCCGGGGACGATAGGGCCCCATCCCCGGTTCGGAAACCCCTCAGCATACATCTACAACTCCAGCAGCCCGGGGACGAAAACCGAGTTCCCCCGGCTCTAAACCGCCCCGCACGGTGTGGAAACCCCAGCCCCACCGGCCGATTGCGGATTGGCTGGGACTCGAAAATAAAGCCAGCGCCACCCGAGGGCGATAGGGCCCCATCCCCGGTTCGGAAATCCCTCCATACATCTACAACTCCAACAGCCCGGGGACGAAAACCGAGGTCCCCCGGGTCGACACCGCCGCGCACGGTGTGGAAACCCCAGCCACACCGGCCGATCGCTGATCGGCTGGGGCTCGTATACAAGGCCAGAACCACCCGGGGACGACAGAGTATCACCCCCTAATCGGAAAGCCCGCCATATATCTGCGACTCCTCGCCCGGGGACGATTGGTCCCCATCCCCGGTTTGGAAATGCCTCCGTATATACAACTCCGATCACCCGGGGACATAAAAAACGACCCCCCGGCTCTAAACCGCCCCGCACGGTGTGGAAACCCCAGCCACACCGGCACACCGACCGATCGCTGATTGGCTGGGGCTCGAAATAAAGCCAGCCCCACCCGGGGACGATAAAGTATCATCCCCGGATCGGAAATCCCGCCATGCATTCACAACTCCTCACCCGGGGACGATTGGTCCCCATCTCCCGTTTGGAAATGCCTCCGTATGTATACAACTCCAACCACCCAGGGACGAAAAAAGTGGCCCCCCGGGTCGAAACCGCCCCGTACGGTGTGCAAACCCCAGTGCGACATACCAATCGCTGATTGGCTGGGACTCAAAAAATAAAGCCAGCGCCACCCGGGGACGATAATTTCCCGTCCCCGGATCGGAAATCCCTCTATACATGCACAACTCCAACAACGCGGGGACGAAAGCCGAGGTCCCCCGGGTCGACACCGCCGCGAACGGTGTGGAAACCCCAGCCACACCGGCCGATCGCTGATTGGCCAGGGCTCGAAATAAAGCCAGCGCCACCCGGGGACGATAGAGTATCATCCCCCGATCGGAAATACCGCCATGCATCCACCACTCCTCACCCGGGGACGATTGGTCCCCATCCCCGGTTTGGAAATGCCTCCGTATATCTACAACTCCGACCACCCGGGGACGAAAAAAGCGTTCCCCCGGGTCGAAACCGCCCCGCACGGTGTGGAAACCCCAGCCCGACATACTAATCGCTGATTGGCTGGGAGTCAAAAATAAAGCCAGCGCCACCCGGGGACGATAATTCCCCGTCCCCGGTTCGGAAATATCTCCATACATGTACAACTCCAACAACGCAGGGGCGAAAACCGAGGTCCCCCCGGGTCGACACCGCCGCGCACGGTGTGGAAACTCCAGCCACACCGGCCGATCGCTGATTGGCTGGGGCTCGAAATAAAGCCAGCGCCACCCGGGGCCGATATAGTATCATTCCCCGATCGGAAATCCCGTTATGCTTCCACAACTCCTCACCCGGGGACGATTGGTCTCCATCCCCGCTTCGGAACTCCCTCGGTATATTTACAACTCTGACCACCCGGGAACAAAAATAATGATCCCCCGGGTCAAAACTGCCCCGCATGGTGTGGAAACCCCAGCCCGACCGGTCGATCGCTGATTTTCTGGGGCTCGAAAATAAAGGCAGCGCCACCCGGGGACGATAAGCCCCCGTCCCCGGTTGGGGAATCCTTCCATACATGTACAACTCCTACAACGCGGGGACGAAAGACGAGATTCTCTAGGTCGACACCGCCGCGCACGGTGTGGAAACCCCAGCTACCTTGGCCGATCCCTGATTTGCTGGGGTTCGTAAACAACGCCATAGACACCCAGGGACGACAGAGTATCATCTCCGGATCGGAATTCTCGCCATGCATCCACAATTCCTCACCCGGGGACGACTGGTCCCCATCCCCGGTTTGGAAATGCCTTCGTATACCTACAACTCCGACCACCCGGGGACGAAAAAACGACCCCCCAGGTCGAAACCGCCCCGCACGGTGTGGAAACCCCAGCCCGACCGGTCGATTTCTGATTGGCTGGGGCTCGAAAATAAAGCCAGCGCCACCCAGGGATGATACGGCCCCATCCCCGGTTCGCCTTTCGCGGTGTGGAAACCCAAATACCACTGGCTCGTAGCTGATTGGCTTTGGGGGCTGACGTTCGTGAAGCCAGCGTGTCCACCAATGGGAGCAAAGAGGTTCAGCAAGTTCGTTAAACCCGATCTATTAAACCTATTTGTTTTAGGATCGGTTGTCATTCCACATGAATCACCATCTACAGCCTTCGCTTGGCGCAGCCCAAAAAGAAAAAATAAGGCGCGCGAAGCGCGCCGATTTTTGCGCTTGTAATAATAAGGATTACATTTCATCCCTGCGTTTTCCGAGCCCGGCGCCCATTGGTCGAGGGGGCCCCCCAGCCGGCGCCGGGCCAATCAGGGACCGCGGCGCGCGCGGCGGAAGTTGCCCCTCGGGGGAACCCCCCAGTCCCGCCGCACCCGGGGACGATAGGGCCCCATCCCCGGTTCGGAAATCCCTCCGTATCTCTACAACTCCAACCACCCGGGGAAGAAAAAAACGACCCCCCGGCTCGAAACCGCCCCGCACGGTGTGGAAAACCCAGCCCCACCGGCCGATCGCTGATTGGCTGGGGCTAGAAAATAAAGCCAGCACCCCAGCCCGACATATGCATCGCTGATTCGCTGAGACTCGAAATAAAGCCAGCGCCACCCAGAGACGATAAGCGGATCGAAAATACCTCCATACATGTACAACTGCAACAGCCAAGGGACGAAAACCGAGGTCCCCCGGGTCGACAAGGCCGCGCACGGTGTGGAAACCCCAGCCAGCGCCACCCGGGGACGACAGAGTATCATCCCCCGATCGGAAACCCCGCCATACATGCGCAACTCTTCACCCGGGGACGATTGGGCCCCATCCCCGGTTTGGAAATGCCTCCGTATATATACAACTCCGACCACCCGGGGACGAAAAAAACGATCCCCCGGCTCGAAACCGCCCCGCACGGTGTGGAAACCCCAGCCCGACATACGCATCGCTGATAGACTGGGGCTCAAAAATACAGCCAGCGCCACCCGGGGAAGATACAGCCCCATCCCCGGCTCGGAAATCCCTCCATACAAGTACGACTCCAACAACGCGGGGACGAAAACCGAGGTCCCCCGGGTCGACACCGCCGCGCACGGTATGGAAACCCCAGCCACACCGGCCGATCGCTGATTCGCTGGGGCTCGTATACAAAGCCAGCGCCACCCGGGGACGATAGAGTGTCATCCCCCGATCGTAAATCCCGGCATGCATCCACAACTCCTCACCCGGGGACGATCGGGCCCCATCCCCGGTTTGGAAATGCCTCCGTATATCGACAAATCCGACCAGCCGGGGACGAAAAAAGTGATCCCCCGGGTCGAAACCACCCCGCACGGTGTGGAAACCCCAGCCCGACATACGCATCGCTGATTGGCTGGGGCTCGAAAATAGAGCCGGCGCCACCCGGGGACGATACGGCCCCATCCCCGGTTCGGAAATCCCTCCATACATGTACAACTCCAACAACGCGGGGATGAAAACCGAGGTCCCCCGGGTCGACACCGCCGCGCACGGTGTGGAAACCCCAGCCACACCGGCCAATCGCTGATTGGCTGGGGCTCGAAATAAAGCGAGCGCCACCCCGGGACGATAGAGTAGCATCCCCCGATCGGAAATCCCGCCCTGCATCCACAAATCCTCACCCGGGGACGATTGGTCCCCATCCGGGTTATGGAAATGCCTCCGTATACCTACAACTCCGACCACCTGGGGACGAATAAAACAACTCCCCAGGTCGAAACCGCCCCGCACGGTGTGGAAACCCCAGCCCAACCGGTCGATCGCTGATTGGCTGGGGCTCGAAAATAAAACCAGCGCCACCCAGGGACGATACGACCCCATCCCCGGTTCGCCTTTCGCGGTGTGGAAACCCAAATACCACTGGCTCGTAGCTGACTGGCTTTGTGGGCATGAAGTTCGTGAAGCCAGCGTTCCTCACCAATGGGAGCAAAGAGGCTCAGCAAGTTCGTTAAACCCGATTTAATAAACCTATTTGTTTTAGGAGCGGGTGTCATTCCACATGGATCACCATCTACAGTATTCGCTTGGCGCAGCCCAATAAGAGAAAATAAGGCGCGCGAAGCGCGCCGATTTTTGTGCTTGTAATATATATGCATGAACTTCCTACGCTGCTTCCGCACCACATCTCAGTGACACGTCCGACCCAGCGTATTTTCTGTCTTCCTTCGTCTCTGCGCTACCCCAGGCCCGTCCGACCTCTCGGTTCGGATACCCAGCAGTCCCTGCGGAAACACGAGGTGACGCCCCGTATCCGCCATGGTATATATTGTATCGTGTGCGTAGCCCCGGTTACATCGTGATTTTCTTCTTTATGTTTCTCCATTATTTTTGTTTTTACATTGTGGCTCAGCCAAGGTGCCCCCCGATATCTGTCGACGTTTGTAACAGAGAAAATATGCTCGTGCCCTCCACTTGGCCTGCCGTTCGCCCGGCGCAAGTCCTCGGTCAATCCCTAATATTTCCGAGAAATATCTGTTGTGTGCACTATTCCTGGCCCTACTATTTAATTAGCTATTTCTTGGCGAGAAACATGGACCAGGCTTTCCCTGTATGCACCCTATGTACTCGTACACGTAGAATATACGAGTATGTCTTGGCCTTTTCTTCCCTTTCTTTTCTCTCTTTTTATGTTTAAAGTATACTATCGTTCCGACTCGGACCCTCCGTCCGCCGAGCTTAGAAATAACACGTATACATATCATATGTGTCTCATGTGTACACACATACATTCACATGCGTCGTGTTCATTATCTAGCCCAGCCCTCGTCAGGCTGAACCGTTTGTAACTTTTGATTGATAATCCGCTTCCTACGACCCCGGAATCTTACTTATAGTGTGATTCCTTCCATAGTTATTCCTGGGTATGGTATGGGTCGTGCCTGTATCTCGTTTGGTTTTTCTTACGTAATTTGTTTTCTCTGTTTTTCTCGCTTGTGGCCCTGCCTCCGGTATATATATATTGTTTTCGGTATACTTGATGATCCCTATGCCATCTATGATATACCTTATAGCTCTGCCCGCGAGGGAAATTGCTTTTATGTTTGTATTATTATTGTGTTAGTATCGCAATCGAATGAGTAACATTCGCGTTGCTAGTCTCCGGTCTTACTAAAAAATAAGGTGTTGAGAAAGGGCCATTATTATCGAGCAAGGTTTGTCCAAGTGTTAGTATCGCAATCGAATGAGTATCATTCGCGTTGCTAGTCTCCAGTCCTGAAAAAAAATTGCAAGTCTTTGTAGTTCCTCGTTGTCTTCAATGATGCACAGATGCTCCGAGTACCTTGGAGTAAAGTAAGGGTTCGATACTCCGGGATACTGCTCGTACTCGGAGTATTTCGGGTATGAACACTCTCAAAACTTCTTGTACTCGGAGTATTTCGGGGTCCGACGCTGCGGGTACTCCTTGTACTCCGAGTATTTGGGGCTTCAGTACTGCTCATACTCCAAGTAAGTACTCCGAGTATTCAGGCCGCCAGCACTCTAATACTCTTAAGTACTCGGAGTACGAAATGTACTCGATACTCGAAGTATACTGCACAATCGGACTGCATAGGACGGTGCTTTCGTTTTTGAGATCGAAAAATACAAACTACGAGGTCGTTTTCTGTGCGGTTCGATTTCGAGCTTTAGTTTATATTTTTCGATCTCAAAAACGAAAGCACCGTCCTATGCAGTCCGAGTGTGCAAAAATCTGACGGGAATTTTTTCGATTTGAGAATCCGATGACCCAAGTCGTCCGATTTTGGCCCAAAATCCGACGACTTGGGTCATCAGATTTTCAAATCGAAAAATGGCATGTCTAAATTCAAGATGTTATCCAGCAGCAAGCAAGCAGCAGCAGCACGATCGATGAGTTGGATGGTGACACAGCGAAGTTGCTTTGCGCCCGACGCCCAGCCGGCGATCGGTGCGTCTCTCCGTCGTCCAACTACAATCGGCTGGCGCGGGCTCGGGCCTAGAGACGAAGCGCACTCAACGCGCGCCTCTCCGTACTCGTAGACTTTACAGCAGCAGCAGTAGCAGCAGCAGCAGCAGCAGCAGCAGCAGCAGCAGCAGCAGCAGCAGCAGCAGTACAGTCAGTCAACGCTCGGTCGGGTGCTTCGTTGGGTCTAAATACAAAATACCAAGACAGGTCGACTCGCGTGCGCTCGGCGCGTCGCCGCCAGACCAGAGGCAGCCAGCGTGGCTTCGGACGCTTGGGTTCTACGCCCAGTACAGCGCACTCGGCGCGTCTTTTCGCGACGCCAGACCACAACAACAACAGTTGGTCTTGCCGTTTGCTCGAATATCTGCACGCATGATATATCATACAACAAGTCCGTGTTTTCTCGCATAGAAGACTGTTTCGATTTTCGAACTACAGGGGTCCGCATCTGAGATTTCCCGAAAATTATGAAAAGTAAAAAAAAAAAAAAAACGTAGAATCAGAAAGAAAAACGAACAGCCCAGATTGAAGATACGACCAAAACCAAAGGCATTTTACCCCACCGATTAGACATGACGAAAAAGAAGGCCTCCTCGGTAACACAAGGATCTGGAGCCCCCTTCGACCCGATCCCGGCGTCATTTAAGCCCTTGTGGCCGGCACACTGCTCTCCGATCTGCCGGCAAGGCGTGTCTCCGAGCTGCTGCAAATCTGCAAATCGCTCGTCCCGAGTACGCCCTCTAACAAAATTAATGGAGCTCGAGCCAGCATCTCAGCCGAACGAAACCAAGGTTGACCTGCACGCCACAACCCACAGGGTCATTGTAACGTCGGCCGTTTCCAATTTCGTTGTTTGTATCGTTCGCGGGCTCAATTTCCTCGTACTCGTTCGGTGCAGGTACTGCTGTAAGAAAGGCGCAAATTACGAGTACTCGAACCAAAATATCTACAATAATATCGTTTCGCCGATCGAGGAAACTCACGCAAATTCTGCTGCTTGTAGGTGCAACTCGTACTCGACCTAGAGAAGAGGGGCGCAAGGGACATTTGGCGTGGCTGTTGTCCTCTACTAGAGGGTTCGAGGAGAGCAATCGACGACGCAAATGGTCTCGCCCTTCAGAGGTAGGGCTGCCCTACGTCCAGATTCGTCAAGAGAGAGATGTACCCCGAAAATCTCAACAGATCAAATCAAGGACCAACCTCGAACAGCAGCTCGTTCTCCCTCGACAAGGCACCCCATGGCCAGCTTCAGCCTCTCAAGTGGTCCCTCTGACCTCGGGAGACGGCCTCAAGTCGTCGCAGCCAAAAAGAAGCCTCCGTCAGCGAGGTTTCAGCCTCTGATCTACGAGGATCATGTAGACGAAAACCGACGCGCCGCGACTCCACGCACTTCTGATACGACCGAGTACGAGCAGATTGACCTCACGAGCGATACAAGCAACGAAAATTGAAACGGCCGACGTTACAATGACCCGGTGGGTTGTGGCGTGCCTGCCACCCCTGGCTTCGTTGGGCTCAGATGCTGGCTCGAGCCCCATAATTTTTGTTAGAGGGCGTACTCGGGACGAGCGATTTGCAGATTTGCAGCAGCTCGGAGACACACGCCTTGCCGGCAGATCGGAGAGCAGTGTGCCGGCCACAAGGGCTTAAATGACGCTGGGATTGGGTCGAAGGGAGCTCCAGTTCCTTGTGTTACCGAGCAGGCCTTCTTTTTTGTCATGTCTAATCGGTGGGGTAAAATGCCTTTGGTTTTGGTACGTATCTTCATTCTGGGCTGTTCGTTTTTATTTATGATTCTACGTTTTTTTTTTTTTTTAACTTTTCCTTTTTTTCGGTAAATCTCAAATGCGGACCCCTGTAGGTCGCTGAAAAATCGATCAGAATCTGAAGCTCAAAAATCGAACCGCATAGGAAACGGCCTGATGAGAATCTGACGACTTGGGTCATCTTTCAAATCGAAAAATGGCATGGTCTCTAAATTCAAAATGTTATCCACAGCAAGCCAGCAGCAGCAGCAGCAGCAGCAGCAGCACGATCGATGAGTTGGATGGTGACACAGCGACGTTGCTTCGCGCCCGACGCGCAATTATGTACGAGCTACCTTGATAAATCACTGAAGCGGTGCACACGCCGATTCGATCGGAGGCTGCATGCGTGCGTGCGTGCTGATGTGCTCTGCGTGCGTGCTGCTGCGCTCGGCGTGGCGCACACACCCCACCTCTGATGCCGATACTCGGCTGGCGCGGCCTCGGGTCTAGAGACGAAGGGAAGCGCACTCGGTGCGCGCCTCTCCGTACTCGTAGACTTTACAGCAACAGCAGCAGCAGCAGCAGCAGCTGCTGCTGCGAGCTGACAAGGCGGTCTAGTGAGGCGTGACATGTACTCATACACGTGGCGAAGCGTGGCATTGTACTCATACCCGCCGCGCAGTTCGCAGTTCGCAGATCATCACAACCACCCTTCCCCCTGTTCAAACAATGTTTATCATAGATGCGGAACTCCCAAAGGTCACTCAGTGCTCGGCGTGTTTGCGTGCTGATCTGCTCGGTGCGTACTGCTGTCCTCGGCGTGTCGCACACACCCCACCTCTGTTGCTGATACTCCGCCGAGGCTCATGGTGTGTGCTTGGCTGTCGAGGCGTGCAAAAACTGTCGCGACGACGCTTCTGTGCGCCAAGAACGGGCTTTGAGGGTCGAGGGGACAAGGGGGTACCCGTGGTGTGATTCGAGGGGTCGCTTTTCTGTCACGCCTATTATCTTGAAAATCGGGCATCACTTTTGGGATTATGCTTTTTGAGAATTAGTATTGTTGTTGTTGTTGTTGTTGTTGTTATTATTATTTTTTTCATTATTATCATTGTGTTAGTATCGCAATCGAATGAGTAACATTCGCGTTGCTAGTCTCCGGTCTTACTAAAAAATAAGGTGTTGAGAAAGGGCCGTTATTATCGAGCAAGTTTTGTCGAATGTGTTACAGTAGTATCACAATCGAATGAGTATCATCCGCGTTGCTTGTTTCCAGTCTCACTCTATCGTAAAAGAAGATTGTTGTTAATGAGAGTGTTGGAGGTGCTGATCGGTTCAAGCGGGAGCTGTACGATATGGCGGATGCCCCGTTCACTCTAAAGGTGCGCATGCTAAAGGCCGAGGTGATGGAGACACTGCTGTACTGGTGTGTGACGTGGACCCTTGGCCAGGAGCACTTCGCTGAGCTCCGAACGGCAAACCACAACTTCCTCTTACGGATCATTGGTTTCCAGCGCCGACAACGCATCGACCATCTCATCATGTCGTCAGCCAAGGCTCTCAAGAAGGCACAATGCGTGAGCGTTGAGACAACCATCCGCAAACGACGCCTCCTCTTTGCGGAGGCCGTACAGCGCACGACCAATGAGCGGCTGACCCGGACGAACCCGGGACCTGGCCGACTAGAAAATAACCCAGGGCCCAATGTCTAGCAGATGACCTCAGGGTTTTTCGAGCAACAGAGGGCTCCACAGAAAGCTCCCCTTTACTGTTCGGAGCAGAGACGTTACTCATTGCAGAGGGCGGCTAAGAAGAGTGGGGTGAGGTATCGGGGGGTCGTTGAGGCGGCGGGCCATTTCATGGCGAGGTGGCACAGGGCCGAAGCCGAGAGGAGCCGGCTACGGCATGCAGCTGAAGACGCCTAGAGAGAGGCGACACAAGGAGAGGGGGGGGAGGGGGGGGGCAGGGGCGGCTGTACTGATACAGCTGTCGACGAATGAATGCAGAACCGAAATGGTAGATCGTGCGGCAAGGTATCGGTTCGACTATCATCGTAGCCCTTAATTATATTATTTGTTTCAATTTGTTTGTTTGTTTCTTGTTTATTTGTTCACTGGGGGGGGCGCGACAGAGGTAGCACCGGCTCCTGACACCACTCGGGGAGGATGGGAGTAGGAAGGAGATGGCAGAAGGTGTGACATGGTCCCCGTATCGGTTTTGTAGCAGAGACGGGAACTTGTTATTATCATCGCCTTGAGGACGATTTTTCTCTTTTCCTCTCTTCTATTAATAGTACAGTACCGGCCCGCTCATAAGAAAGCAGAAATCGGGCTTAGGCTGACGTTCTTATTTGAGAAAGGGGTGTGCCGCACACTAACTTCAGTATAATAGCTGTCGACTTTCTTATTTTCCCCGTAATGTTTACGCTGAGTTTCTTGTGGGGCACTTTCTTATTAGTGGGCCGGTAGTGTAGTGTATTATTTCTTGCTTTTTGCCTTGTTTCTCCCTTTGTTACCGCCCTATGCCGGTGCCTTCCTCTTCTTCGTGTTGCTCCGTCCGTGCATCTCAGTTATATATCTGTTCCTCTTGGGTACCTCTTGGGTACGTGTGCTTTCCTTTTACTGTTGTAGGGGCGCTTCTGTCTCCCTGCGTCATTTGTATTATGTTGCATTTCATCATTCGTTTTTTATTTGTGTTTTTGTTCTTATTTTTCGCTTCGGCTCGTGTCGTTGTGTTCTCGTACCCGGTACGTTAGCATCTCACTTGCTTTACCCAATAATTTGCGTTTATTTTGTTTTGGTTTTTCTCTGTTTCACAGCAGTATGTGATCACATAATTTGTATCTCTCTTGGATTAGGAATCAGGACAGACACTGGGTGTACTGATGTGGTTGGGTAGAAAGAACGGGTTCAATGTGGGAAGACAACACCCACACCCTCCCCCTTCCCCAAGGTCACAAGATATCTGTATCTCATCGTGTACTATTGTTGGGTCGAGAGCAGGCACCCACACTACGACGACTATAATAATTGTGTTAGTATCGCAATTCAACATTTCTTGCAGCGAAACAAATCCGTCCACCCAGCTGGGTGAAAGTTTTCGTACCCGGATCTGATCCCATTCAGCACCACCGTGCTCCCACCCACAAGATGCAGAAATAAATATAATTAGCTCTTCGCCGGAGCCGCCGAGAGCCGAGAGCGCTAAGCGCGAACCGTAAATCTTGAGTGTGAAGCGCGAACCGTCCTCGTGGCACGTATCGGTCGTAGGATCAGGATTCTCGGTACACTACGAGCACACAACAGCAGTACAGTTCTTTTGGTGCACTCGTACGAGTACACTGTAAAACCTATATAATAACAATCTGGGTGTACAATAATTGTCACCCCAGCGTGCACGATTGTTTTTTCGCTACGTGTTGCTGTAGTGTTCGTCAGACCCATATATATGTTGTCCCGTGCACAAGTAATGCCTAACGACACCCAAGATCCTTCAAGAATGCAAGGCAAGGGCAGTGCTTCTTGCCACGCTCTTCTTGGTACCACTCCGTCCCGAAATATAAAAAATGTATTGAAATTAATACGCAACTATATTAAAACGTTCTTATATTTCGGGACAGAGCGGTATGTGCGATGCAGCAGCTAAGCTATCAGAGCGAGCGGTCTGGATACCTGCCCTTTACTGCTCATTATTGTTCGCATAAAATAAGCAGCGTTTAAACTGCCTCAGGTATCTGTGCTGGTGGTGTGCTCTGCCTGTGTCTGTGTGCTCTGCGCCAGCGATCGCCGGCCGACACTCGAGGCCGCGTAGAAGCAGCAAGCTGCGGAATCAGCAAGTTCCAAGCACCAACAACGAGCAGGAGTGCGGTCTATCCTGTACTCCTCGACACACGCTTGCGAGCGCCTCGGTCAAGGATGAAGCTTAGCGTCAGCCACGGAACAAAACATGAAAATAGGAAATAATTGCCGTCAGCATATTTTGACTGCTGTACGTACGTATCATACTCGTTTTGTTCAGAACTGAGAACATTATTCCACTCTGTTGCGAGCTGACGAGGCGTGGTGGTGAGGCGTGGCATATACCCATACTCGTGGCGAGGCGTGGCATGTACTCATACTCGTGGCGAGGCGTGGCATGTACTCATACCCGCATACCCTTGGCATGCCAGGTGTTGGCGACCTTGCAGCACATCACAACCCCCCCCTCCCCCTGTTCAAACAATCACAGATGAGGAACTCCCCAAGGTCACTCAGTGCTCGGCGTGTTTGCGTGCTGATCTGCTCTGTTCGCGCTGTTGTCCTCGGCGTGTCGCACACACCCCACCTCTGTTGCTGATACTCTGCCGAGGCCCATGGTGTGTGCTTGGCTGTCGAGGCGTGCAAAAACTGTCGCGACGCCGCTGCTGTAAGCCAAGAACGGGCTTTGAGGGTCGAGGGGACAAGGGGGTACCCGTGGTATGATGAGAGGGGGTCACTTTTCTGTCACGCTGATTGACTTGAAAACTGGGGCCACTTTTGTCACGCCTATTATCTTGAAAATCGGGAACACTTTTGGAATTTTGCTTTCTGAGTCTCCGGTCCCAAGGACCGGAGAATTTATCTCCTGTAGTGTGAATTGTGTTAGTATCGCAATCGAATGAGTAACATTCGCGTTGCTAGTCTCCGGTCTTCCCCTTAACTTAAAAAAAAGGTGTTGAGAAAGGGCCGCATTATTATCGACCAAGTAGTAAGTGTTGTCCAATGTGTTACCAGTAGTATCGCAATCGATTGAGTATCATCCGCGTTGCTTGTCTCCAGTCTCAATCTATCGTAAGAGAAGATTGTTGTTAATCAGAGTGTTGGAGGTGCTGATCGCGGTTCAAGCGGGAGCTGTATGATATGGAGGATGTCCCGTTTACTCTAAATGTGCGCATGCTAAAGGCCGCGAGGTGATGGAGACACTGCTGTACAGGTGTGTGACGTGGACCCTTGTCCAGGAGCACTTTGCTGAGCTCCGAACGGCACACCACAACTTCCTCATACGTACGGACCATTAGTTTCCATCGCCGACAACGCATCGACCATCTTATCATGTCGTCCGCCAAGGCTCTCAAGAAGGCACAATGCGTGAGCGTTGAGATGACCATCCGCAAACGACGCCTCCTCTTTGCGGTGTTCGTCAGCTCCAAGCAAGATAGTCAAAACACACCCAGAGACAAGCGATGGTTTGATGATTCAAGTCGTTTATTAGGGGTACGAATAGCAGGAAGTGACAGTGTGCGTCGTCACATATATATGCACCCAGTCGTCAAGATCCACATAATCCTCAACACATAAAATCCTGAATCGTCATGTAACTGTTAAACTGAAGAGGCATCACGAACATGAGAAGGCCGTACAGCGCACGACCAATGAGCGGCTGGGGAGGGTGTGAAAATGATAGTTGGGAAATGAAATCACTTGCATTTTGGGTGGGCGGTCCGGACCGTATGATCCGAAAAAAATAATACGTGCAATCAAAGTGATCCGCACGCACAATGAACAAACATACGTACGCACCTGGAAAATCTGCCAAAAACGTAAAATAATCTCTCGGATACGCTGTACGCAGATACGGTACGCAGATAGATGCAGTGCGATAAAATACCAGGTGCGTATAAAGTAGCGGTGCCATCATCAGGCATGAGCTTTGCTCGTCAGATAGGCTCTCTCGGAGGGTGGATGTCACATGCACGCGGGAGGAGAGAACACTCAGCACAGCGACTGACTTCTTGACGTGGGTCAAGCTTTTGTGTTTTTATCGGGGGAGGTGTGGTTATTACCGCAGCCATTCCTACTACTATGCACGTTGTATTTGGAGGTGATGCGGTGTCTGATTCTTCCTTGTCTCTACGCTCTTCTTGGTACCACTCCGTCCCGAAATATAAGAAATGTATTGAAATTAATACGTAACTACATTAAAAAGTTCCTATATTACGGGACAGAGCTGTATGTGCAATGCAGCAGCTATGATACCGAGCGGTCTGGATACCTGCCCTCTACCTGCCTCTACTGCTCATTGTTGTTGGCATAAAATAAGCAGCGTTTGAACTGCCTCAGGTATTGGTATGCTCTGCCTGTGTCTGTGTGCTATACGCCAGCGCCAAACTACAGCCGGTATAACCCAAGCGTCGGAAGCCACGCTGGCTGCCTCTGGTCTGGCGGCGACGCGCCGAGTGCGCTCGAGTCGACCTGTCTTGGTATTATTTTGAAATTTGACACAACGAAGCATCCGAGCGTTGACGTACAGCAGTACAGGAGGACACCTAATAAGAAACAGGCTAATGAGGATTTAGAGGAAAATAAGAAATTCGGGAGTCGTTATCTTGAAATCAGTGTAGAAAGCACCCTCTCGCAAATACCAAATCGAGCCTGGACCATATTCCTTGTTTCTTATTAGGTGTCCTGTACTGTACTACTGCTGTTGTGCTGCTGCTGCTGTGATATGTACTCATACACGTGGCGAGGCGTTGCATGTACTCATACCCGCGCCAGCGCGACCTTCGCAGCTCCCAGATCATCACAACCCCCCTTCCCCCTGCGCAAACAATATTCATCACAGATGTGGAACTCCTCAAGGTCACTCAGTGCTCGGCGTGTTTGCGTGCTGATCTGCTCTGTTCGCGCTGTTGTCCTCGGCGTGTCGCGCACACCCCACCTCTGTTGCTGATACTCCGCCGAGGCCCATGGTGTGTGCTTGGCTGTCGAGGCGTGCAAAAACTGTCGCGACGCCGCTGCTGTAAGCCAAGAACGGGCTTTGAGGGTCGAGGGGACAAGGGGGTACCCGTGGTATGATGAGAGGGGGTCACTTTTCTGTCACGCTGATTGACTTGAAAACTGGGGCCACTTTTGTCACGCTGATTGATTTGAAAACTGGGGCCACTTTTGTCACGCCTATTATCTTGAAAATCGGGAACACTTTTGGAATTTTGCTTTCTGAGTCTCCGGTCCAAGGACCGGAGAATTATTATTATTATCCTTCACGGAATCTCTTCGAATCTTCCTTTACTTGCTTTTCGTGACTGACCGGAAAACGTGATGGCGCTCTCATGTTTTTGGGCTGGCTTCCGTCCGATGCGGCTTGGTTAGCCGTTGTATACCTCGCCCCCCACCTCACCCCGTCTAGTCGTATTGCCGGTGAGTCGTACTCATCCATCCTGTGCTATTTGGTACTCGATGAATGACTTTCCCTACGACAGGTAACTTCGCCACTCTCGGTATGATAGTTTTCGCCTCTCTCCCTCATCCTCTCGGGATACTCGTGGGTGTGACTTCTTTCTCTCATTTCCCTTATCATACTCTCCGATATGTGGTTGATTAACTTGTTCTGACTGTCGATTGGGTTTTCTTTTCTCCTCAGTTATCTCATCTGAGTAATACTGCGCACCCTCGTTTGGCTGGATTGCTGAGTTTTGCATATACCACTATGTATTCGTATATATTGGGCATGTTTTCTCCTGTATGTTTCCTTATACCCATATTAGTTATGTGACATTTTATTTCCTGCCCATCCCAGTCGCCTCTTCCTTCGCGTATTCTATATATCTCGCGCCTCTGGATGCGCTAACAAGAATGCCTATCCCCACGATTTGCCCACATTGCCTCTGATGTGATTCTCTCATCCTTCTCTGTTAGTCACATACCGTGGGGTGGTCCGTCCGGGCTCCTCTCCGCTTTCTGGAGATCTCGTTCTATGTTAAGTCACATACCGTGGGTTGGCCTGTCCGTCCAAGCTCCTCCCTTCCTGGAGATCTACGGGAAAAGGCGCTTGCCAGTCTTCTGGCTTTGTATACGTAGGGCGCCGCTATGTATCCGATGTTGTTCCTTTGCGCCCCGCCGCTCTGTGCCTCCTTCAATGTTCGCTCCAGGAAACACTGCTCGCCGCGGTAGCTTCTCTCTACAATACTAACAACCAGGTCCTGGAACCACAACCCCAAGCTATTTAGTACACTCTCCCGCGCCACAAACTACAGATTGCTCTCTCGTTCCTTCGGTACTTACAACCAATCTTTCTCTTTATACTGCACATTTGCGCCATTTTTTGGAATGAAAAATGCAAGGTTAGGTTCTGTAGGGTTTGTGGATTTAGGGTACGGGTATGGAAGTGTTACAGAACTTACAGAAGTTCCGGGTACGGGTATGAAATTGTTACAGAATTCACAGAAGTTCCGGGTATTGTGACACAGGCGTACAGAACTCACAGAAGTTC
>MEHQ01004550.1:18353-43929 GCA_008828725.1 Saccharina japonica | reverse complement strand
CGTCCGTTGTAGTCCCTCGCTGCCGCAGCTATAGCCTTCGACGAGAATATCCTCGTGTCCAGGTCGGGATCGAGGGTCATCTTGGGCAGCGTGCTGGAAACAGGCGAACGGATAGCAAAAACACAGCAGGGGGCAGTACGATATAGGCATAGAGCAGATCGATGTGAACTCTTTTTAGCACTGCACTGCACAGAAATAAAAAAAAATCACTCAATTTTTCCATGTGTTTTTTCCCACGCAAATACTACAGTGGGAAAAGGATGGGGTCGATTCGTATCACTTGGTTACGTTCGATTGAGAGGCACGAGTAAATTTTACCCTTTCAGATTTGATCGGTGAAGCGTCGGTTAGGAGTTCGGAGTCGGTAAAGGCATTCGTTCATTAGGGGGATTGCATTATTGGCACAAGTTTGTCGAGTATTCAGGCATGGTTGGTGTATAGGAAGGAGTGCTGCACACTTTCCGGTGGCAAATGGAATACTACTACTGTAATAGTCATCATAATGGGTGGATGGATGCAGCGCGAGTGTTCACGGAATTATCTTCTGCGCCATCGCGTCATGAGCACCATCGGATTATTAGGACCATCACCACCTCATCAGTATCCTCACCTCGTGAGCTCACCGTCAACTCATTGGCGTCACCAGCACCCCAAGAGCAGCATCCACCTACCTCATGAGCACCATATCTTCATTTGGACCATCAGCCAATGAGCACCACCATCACCTCATGAGCAACACCGTCACCTCAATGACATGAGCACCTTCAACTCATTGGCACCACTAGCATCTAATGAGCAGCACCACCTACCCCATGACCATCACCATCAAATTATATAGCACAATCACTCATTAGCACTATCAGGACCTCATGAAGGGCACTACCTCCTGAGCACCATCAACTAATTAGCATTACCGTCAGTGCCTCATGAGCAGCACCCACCTCATGAGCAAAATCAACTCAATCGCACCACTATAAGCACTCTCACACACACCATCGCCTATATACCCAATTCCTGTAGCACCATCAGCATCTCATGAGCACCACCATAAGCACTCTCACACACAGCATCGCCTATATACCTAATTACTGTAGCGCTATCAGCATCTCATGAGCACCACCATCAGCAAAACCTCACGAACAGCATCACCTATATACCTAATTGCTGTAGCACCATCAGCATCTCATGAGCACCACGAGCCCCTCATGAGTACCATCAACTCTTTATTGGCACCGCCATCAACGCCTCATGGGGCAGCAGCATCGCCTACCTCATGAGACCAGCCTTGACGCTGCCGGCGATGGTTGCAGGATTCTTGAACTCGTCGCACAGAGCCCTGAGCGTGTTCACTCGAACCTCAAGGTTTTTGCTTCTCACCTGTTTCAAAAACACAAAAAAAAAAAACGTTAAAAAAATTACAACAGCAGTAGTATGTGCGAGTACACCTGTGGGTTTAGGTACCCAAACCATAGTTCGTCCTTAGACGAAGGATTGTACCGAGATATTACTGATGAGATCATAGGAGATCTGGCGTCACAGCAGTTTGTACGATAAGATACGGAGATCTTATGACGGGGTGAATTGGTGATACCTGCATGGGAGATCCTTACGGTGATCTCCGGATATGTGCAGGTTGGACGAGGCATGGCTCCCACATACACAGGCAAATCTTCGGCAGATGCTCTGTGTTTGTGACGCTATTCTGTAGATCCACCGTTAATGAATCACGGAGTCGACGACACCAGTACGTACGGTTGGCTTCTTCCTGGACCCTGCGATGGCAATAATGTAATATTATACCACGTGTTTTTACACCTCGGAAAGATCATCCATGCCCACTTCATGAGCTAGATCTTTCACGGCAGATGTATGTATGATTTGTATGATCTGTATGGTCTGTATGATCTGTATGATTTGTATGATCTGTATGATCTGTATGATCTAGCTCATGTTGCCTCGTGGGGTCCCAATAATCTGCATGATCTACGACAGATTTCCTGGGTTGGATCTGTACTGCAGATAAGTACCATCGTACACCCTGTCAGAACCTGCCCAGCATTTCACAACGGCAGGCTCGAAAGATCTAGATGACCTCGTACAGCAGATAGATAGACCGTCATATGCCCGAAGTTGTGCATTGTTATTGTTGTTACTGTTTCGTGCTTAAACCAGGTACTCTAGCCGACTACATACATACGTACTGCTTGTATCGCACGGAATACACGCCCTACAAACGTACTGCAGTGTGTAAGCAATGACAGCGCACCTGCTCTGCAAGCTTGGGGCACTTTCCCAGCCCGAAGGCCTCCACAACCTTCCCAGGTGCGTTCGCGGTGGGCTGCGGCTTGGCCTCGTGCCTGTATATCCGATTTCCTATCGCTACCTCGGCCATTTTCGAAGCACCGGCGTCAGCTCCCCGGTTCCTCTACGTACGCAGGACAACAAACAAGGCAAAATAGTCGCGCCTGGGAAAAAAGGTCATCGGCGGCGAGGCGACACGAAACACAAAATCAAAATCACAAAAATGCATAAAATGTAGAGGGGGGAGGTTTGGTTCAGGTAGATACGATATTGGCTCGGACAAATACACAAACAAACGTGTGTTGTGTCGGTTGTGTGCGAACTCATTGCATGTCGTCGTATGCTCAAGGATATATCCTGCATCTCGTTGGTTACAGCAGTACTGCTGTACAGTCAGTACCCGGTATAGATGTTGCAACCTACCTGGCATTGGCCTACGTACTCAGTCAGCGCTGATAGAGCAGGTTACACCGTACTCGGAACCAACATCGGGTTTGTCCGACCACGTACTCGTTGCTGAACCTCCCCCACACACCGCCGTAGAGCTAAACACGTAAGCAAGAAGCTAGCAGGGAGCAGCGCTCAGAGGCACCTCTCCTTCTCCTACTGTATGCATAAGCTATGGACGATTCGCAAGCGCTATTTACTTCACAGCAGTATGAGTATAACGAACTTCAACAGCAGTACTCGTAAGTAAGTGCAATATGTACAGTGGTCTAACCTCTTGCCGCGACGAAGAATACGAGTCTCTGCACATATGTGATCAACGAAAGACAGACATGTTGATTACGAACATGAATTCGTTACGTACGTACGAATGCTTCATGAACGCGCTGTCACGGGCAAGTCCGTCGTTCTCGGTTACCCCTTCCCCACCTCGCCTCGACTCCCGACTACAGTAGTAACCGTCATCCAAGCCCGACTCCCGACTAAGCCTATGTACTGTAGTACTCTCACCTTGGCAGCTAGATCCCACCGTGGCTGCGCGAAGAGGCAAAGCTCGCCCACGAGCTTGAACTGGCGAGTGGCTTGGTAGGGTACGACGTACAACGTCGTATTTACACGTACGTACGGTCTTCGCGTGGTCCTCGTCCTCGCGTCGTCGTCGGGAAAAATGTAAACAAATATTGAATTTCAAAGGAAATGACGGTTTCAAACAACGGTTTCAAGATGGTTCCCGAGGCGTTTTGGTTCTATGCCGGTCGCCGCAATCGTTTTTTTTTTCTTTTCCTACCGGGTGCTTTTCGGGTCGGCGCACCGTACAACAACCAGCAGACAGCACAGCAGAGGCAACACACACGCCCAACGACTCCACACTAGGCACGCAAAGGACCTGTCCATCAAGATCTCTGGTGTGACCTCCCACGGACTGGTTGGCGAGCCTTGCTGGGGACAACATACACCAGTCACTGCGAAGTTGCGAGAGAGATTCCCAAGCAGGGTGAGTTTTCATGTCGACGAACGTCGTCGTGAACCGTTTTCTCTTTTCTCTCGTCGTACGGCAGCAGTAGTCGTCGAGATCAAAGCATTAGCAATCTGTTCTCAACGCACACCAGCCCGACGTACAGCAGCCAAGCGCAGCGGCTGCAGCAGCAGCAGCAGCAGCAGCAGCAGCCCTTCTAGCACTCCGCTGGTTGTTGGGAACCTTCCGCGTTGTGTGGTGGCTTGTTTTGGCTGACAGATCTCCGAGCAAACAGGGGGTTGTAGTTGCCGAGTGTGTGCTCGGACCGGTATATGTGCAGTGCAGTGCAGAACGTACAGACAGCAGTAGTTGCCGAAGGGATATGATACGGACGCGTACATACCCGAGTGCCCGAACGGCGTGGCACAAGGGTCCCTTACCCGAGCGTCGCCTTAGCACCTTGTTGGGTGGTAGTGCCTGATCTAGCTCTGCCTGCTGCCATCACCTATCTATATCTATACGTCGGACGCCACCACCGTTGATCGTCGGTCTCGCTTCGTTGTGTTGGGTGTGTTCTTGTGCGAATTTTAGATGAACCACACCACGTATAAATGTTTGTACTCGCATCAGACCTGGTACAGATCGTATCATACAACCAACCGCTAACATCAAGCTTACTCGGGGGTACTCGTTCGGGGTGTGTGCCGCAAGAGAGCTCGCTCGGGGATGTGTTTGACGCCGTCGGCAAGATCAAAACCCAGCCCAGCGTACACACTCTTACATAGCGTGCTGGTATCTCATGGCAGTGTGTGTGTGTGTGTGTGTGTTTTTTTTGTCGGGTTCGCATCGTCAGTGCCTTCAATTCAATCCAATGCCATGATGCCTACCATGTATATAATACGTATCGATCGCGGACGGCTGAAAACATGTTCCGTTTTACACCTCTCGGGGAATGCATTGAAATTCATTGCAACAACAGTTGCATCTCTTAAAACAATTACGTACGACTGCTATATACTGCTGCTGCTGCTGCTGCTCCTGCTGCATGCAGTACCGAGACAAATGCTTTGTGGGACGACAATTGCTGTTTGTAGTGCTGTATTGCTACGACGTAGTGCTGTGTTGCTGTACCCGTTCTGACGCTACGAGGTTTGGCAGGATATACGACACTGCTCGCTGTGTACACCGACATGCTACTACAGCAGTAGTATTCATACTTCCTACTGTAGGCCCAATGACGCTGGACACGGCTCACCCGTCGACTCTTCTTCACCAGTCTATCTGCATAAGCCAAGCTTCTTCTGTCCGCTGCCGTGTATACTCGTAGATCACAGGGTAAAACCGCAACGCTCTTACTCGTAACTACAGTACGTAGTACCGGTACGTATTTCTTGCACAATCATACTATTAATAGCCGTCGGACTTCGTATCATATTCCTCTACCTCGTATTGTAACCTTCTTCGTAAGGTGAGACTTGGCGTGTATAGCAGCTGTCGGCATCGCCACCCCTGAAATAACCTTCCCGCCAGTCCGCTACTCGTAATATTTTCGTAACCATCCCAAATGTGACCTAACGCGTGTACGTACGCACTCCATCTGTTGTTGTTGTTGTTGTTGTTGTTGTTGTCCCTCTTGTTTCCGTCGTTTACATTCGCTAGAAGTTACCTCGACTCACCGGCGAAACTAGTGTCTACCTTCAAGCACGCGACACGGGAGGGACGGGGGACGGAGTCGCGGGGGAGCAACAAGATGGCCGATCGAACGCACCTCCACCGCGCGGCCCAGAGAGGCGACATCGGCGCCGTTCGAGCTCTCGTCCAGGCGGTAGACGTCAACGTCAGGGGAGGCTGGCGCGTCGAGTCCCCGCTGCACGCGGCCTCCCGCGCGGGCCGGCCAGACGTTATCCAGTGCCTCGTGGAAGCCGGCGCCCGGACCGAGGTCCGGGACCGGAACAACGACACGCCGCTCCTGCTCGCCGCGTGGCTGGGACACGCGGCGGCCATCGCGAAGCTCCTCGCGTCGGGCGCTCGCGTCGACGCGGACGGGATCCCCCGCAGCGCGCTTCACTGCGCCTGCATGCAGGGCCATGCGAGCTGCGTCTCGGAGCTTCTCCGGGGAGGAGCGGACGAGGACGCGGTGGACGAAGACGGAAACACGCCTTCCCAGGTGATCGGCACCATGACCGAAAACGTGGAGCAGCACGCCGAGAGTATCGTCGCCATCCACGACATGCTCCGCTGCGCCCCCGCGGACAGGGTCTGGCGACGCCGCGGTTGGCTGGCCGTTTTGCGGGCGCGGGACTGCGCCGCGGTGAGCATGCTCCCGCCCCCGCCCCCGCCGATCGCGGTGGTCACCAGAGGCGCCGCGAGACGACGCGCGGTGGTGAGCAGCGTCGCCAGGCCCCAAGTTGGGCCCGCGGCGACCTTCGAAGGGAAGACATTTAGCATCGGTCAGCCGAAGAAAGTTGTTGGCACCAGGCGGAACCAGGGAGGTCGGGCGGTCGGTCATGGGGAGACGAAGGCGTCGAAGCGACAGGCGGGGGGCAGCGGCGGCGGTGGTGCCGGCGGTGGTGGCGGCGGCGGCAGCGGCAGCGGCAGCGGACGCGGGGGGCGCTCGCGGTCGTCGCGAAAGGGAGACGCGAAGAGGAGCAAGCGCAAGCAGGAGGAAGGTGCCGCGAACGACCGCGAAGAGGCGAATCGACAGGACCTGAGGAACGTTGTGGCGAGATTGATCAGCCTCGGAGAGGAAGGCGCGTTCCGGTCGGTACTTAGCTTTCTGTAGATTGGTTGGAGTGGGGGTGGGGGTGGGGGAGGAGGGGGAAGCGGGGGGGTGTGTGGTGAAACAACCGCCGTGTTACGCGAACTTGTGATACTTCGGCGGGTAGAGTTTGATTTTGCCGAGGTACTTGCGAGTTCATGCAGGCGGCGTCGCGGGTTTGTTGACGACATCAGAAAATAATCGAACGGTGATGCACTCGAGAGGTCATTTTGGATCCGAGCTGTGCCGATCGTTTTACGAACGAGTATCGTTTGTACTGCCAGTTGCGTGGTTTCGCGGATGTGCGCAGACGAGGGTGAGCGTTACATCTTGCGGGGCTGCCGTTTCTGGTTTGCCCAGGGGTACTTGCGAGTCTCATGTATAGGCGGCGTCACGGGTTTGTTGACTCCGCCAAAGCATGACGATTGGTGACACTCGAGAGCTCATTTTTTTGGATCCGAGCTGTCCCGATCATTTTACGACGGGTAGGTATGTACGAGTAGTTGTGGGGAGGGGGAGGGGGGAGGAAATCGTGGACGTACGTAGACAAGCTGAGCGTTAACACTTGGAGGCTGCGCTTTCTGGCTTGCCGGGATCATGTCGGCGGCGTCACGGGTTTGTTGGCGCTACAAAAACATGACGAACGGTTACAGCGAGAGGTCATTTTAGATCCGAGCTGTTCCCATCATTTTTACGACGGGTGCGTACAAGCAGTTGTAAGGGGGGGCTTTGTGGACGTACGTAGACGAGCTGTAAACACTTGCAGGCTGTGCTTTCTGGCTTGCCGAGCGATTTGTGAGTTGATGTCACGGGTTTGTTGACACCATATTAGAACATGACGAAAGGTTGACACTTGAGAGACCATTTTGGATCCGAGCTGTACCGATTATTTTACGACGAGTATGTATTACTGGTTGCGGGGGGGGGGGGGGGGGGGGGGGGGGTTGTGGCGGTATGTACTGTAGGCGAGTTGAGCGTTACAACTCGAGGGCTGCGCTTTCTGCATCAAAAGCAGGTGAACCGCGCGCGAGACATTACGGGAGGTGTGTGTTATGTATGTCTTGTGGGTACAGTGCGCAGATGGGGGGTGTCGTTTGGTCTCCCCAGAGATTGAAAATTGTGAGCACCGGGAAGCATCTTTGTGAGGCTAAAGGTCCCGTGCTGCTCAGGTTATCCCGGTGGTGATCACGACAGATTGGACGACGGGTGTACTCTGATTCTGTGGGATATTTTTTGTTGGAACATGTGCGAAAGCGGTGGGGCGTGCGCGCGACGGGTAACTGCGCTGGGCACTCGAAGCCGCGGATTAATGTGCATTGGTTTGGTTGTTGTAAAGTTGGGTGAAGTGGTGGGCAAGGGCAAGGTTGGATAGGTTAGTGTGGCAGCAACAAATTTTATGCCAATGTGGATCAACCATTTAACGAAGAGGATTTTTCTCGGGGCATCAACAATGTGATATGAATATCGTGTGCTCCTGACTGAGGTCGGCTTGATCTTGTACTCTGAACGTTGGAGCTCCACAAACCGCACAACGTAAAAAAAACTGTTGCTGTGTACTTGCCTGGCTCGGACGGAATTGTCGTCTCCGTCAGGTGTGTTTCTTCATGAACGTGTCAAGATCGACCAGGTCGCTCGCCTGGACCCACAACCAACCCTCGTGTGCTAGGTACAACGTTAGCTTACATTCCTTACCACGTATATATGTGTACTTCGTATGAGTGCATCCTGTTCATAGTGTATCTCACAAAGGCAGCTTCGGGGGGGTACATCTGATCTCCATTTCTGGATTACCGCTTCGAACGCACCTGCGGCAGATGCAGAGCGATCGTAGGGGCTCCAACCGCTCGATTCCATCAGACGAGGGGAACATTACATTCGACCCAACCGCTCCGGCGCCCTCATTCACCCACGTTTTCTTCACCAATCACAAGCACAACACCCCCTTAAAAGAAGCTCAATCAGAAAACTGCGGACTCGGCTTCCTTTTCTCTCCGTATGTATACACAACGGGCGGTGCTCGGTCTGGGTGGGCTGGCACCCTCCAGCCTTAGAGCCGGGTCTGGTTGGCTTTCGCTTTTTTCAACTGTCCGGTTTCCGTGATTTTTGGCAAGCACGGGCCACGGATGATGCTTCACGACCTTGGTGCTGCACAGTATTGTTCTTACCGCTCGTGCCCCCCCCCCCCTGCCTCCTTTGCCGTCGTACCGCGAGGTCCCAGCGCGGTTTCCACTGTTAACACAAGTGCCAACAACGACCAGCCCCGCTTTCGTATTCGAATTTTTCCTGTCATTTCACTTCCTAAGCCCCCTGCTGGTGTTGGTGTTCCGGGCATCGGTTGAAACACGGTCCCCCCCGAGCCTGCTCTCCTTTTGAGAAAAGCCGCGTTGGGAATATTATATTCGTTCTTGTATAATTTCCTTGCCCATCGCGGTTCCGCCAGCCAGCGCCAGTTGAACGATGCCCCCCCCCGCGTCCGTCACATGTCCCATTTGATTTACCTCGTATAGCATCGCCCCAAGCTCCAGCTCCCAGACAGCTCTTATCATGTCGGCCACCGTTCTGGCCATAGCCTCGATGGGACTACTATTCGTCGTAGTCTCTGCTACTCTCCCTGCCCAGACCGCCGCCGCTTTGTTGCCTTTTCGGAGAAGACTGTGTTGGGGTGACCACGTCCTGCCCTCCTTAGTTCCCCTGCGCTCCGACTCAGGACAGCCGCAAATGCTTGCTTTACCGCAAAGCTTGCTTTTCCTGCATACACAGAAAGGGATACCACCACGCTTTCTTTGGTTCTGTGGCGCTTCCTTCTTCCTTGTCTCAACAGGTGCTGTGTAGTACGTACAACTAACCTGGCGTGTCAACGGGATAAGCCGTGCTCGAAAACCGGCCGGCGGTCGTTCCCGCGAACATTCTACCCGATCTCCTTAACATTTACGTAGTCTTTTGGAGCTTGCTCACTCACCGTCCCTTATCTCGTCGGATCTTAACCGCATCTTTTTTTACAATCGCCCACGCGTTCTGGAAACAAAAAAAAAACTTAGAAATAATGGTGTAAGGGTATGTTTGTAACCTAAGGGGGGTTGGGTTAACACGACTCGGGACGCGCCACAGGAAAGCCGCCGCCGCCGCCGCCGCCGCCGCTCGCACCCTATAACAGGCCGCCGTGGGTCGCGTTTTCGACCAATAATGGAACCACACACCGCCCTGCTCATCGACCAGCGGCCGTCGTACAGCACTCTTCGACGGGCACGGGCCTCTTCGCCTGATTTTGGTGGTAAAGTAGGCCCACCTCCCCTGTGGACCCTACTCCGGCCGACTCGACCCAACCCGCCTCCTTGGTGACCGAGCCTGCTTCGCATTTGAATACATACGACCGACCATATTATGTACGCCCTCGGATCTTCCTCGAGCAACGTCGTCCCGGCTGCTTATTACCCCGACATACGTATTGTGAAACTTTTTTCGGCGGACATCGACATATACCAGGTACCAGGTACCAGGTACCAGGTACCAGGTACTATACTGTATGCCTGGGTATGTATGAATCAGTCGGGCGTTACCCGGGCGCCGACTAGGCGCGAGGTGCGGGATCAGCGAAGTTGCTTAGATTTTATGTGTATATGAAACAAACGTCATTCGTGAATCTCTGTTCTCTCCCAAAGCTGTTGGGTCCCGCTGATCTAGTAGGTGCGGGGCGGGGTGGGGGGGGGGGGGGGGGGGGGGGGGGGGGGGGGGGGAGGTATGAGAAGGGCTGTTGTTGTTGTGGAGGCTGCTAATCAATTTTAATGGTTCATTTTTTTGGTACCCCTGTTGTAAGGCTTAGATTGGTAGGTAATCGGTTTACCTTTTTTTTCCAGTAGTCCAACGGACTAATGCCTTAACAAATGGCGTCGTCGGCAGGACATGCGTTCTAGTACGTAGTGGTCGTGAGTTCGAATCAATGGGAATGACTATACATTCCCATTGGCTCGAATATCACGTCCACCATGAAAACGCCGCGAAATTTCTCATGTAGAATCTGATAAACACTCTAGCTGGGCCCCAGAACTTCGGACTAGGCACGTGCGGCCCCATATGAAGGCCAAACACCTCGCTGTTCAAAAGGGGGGAAGAGTGTTACGATGAGGCTTTTAGATGGAGTGGGTAGTTTACCAGTCGTAGCCGAACAGACTAACCCACTATTAATAGATCAATAGACTTCGTAGTCTATACATAAACGAAGTATACATACTCATACCTTGACGGCCTATCATACAACAGAACAACGAATGGTGTTCGATCAGTTTTCTGAAGGCTGTATAGTGAGATGCCGAGCACTGAACCCTTTCGACTGAAACAGGCGAAGGATATACTACGAAGGACAGCTGTATGTACGTTCGTACGTTCGTATTATACATACGGGGGTGTTTGCTTTGTGGTGTATGAGCGAGGCAATTCGGAATAATGACCTTGACGACAAATGTCGACCACTATCAATAGCACTAGACTATACTATCTCGAGCGACTACTACGACAACACCATGCATAGCACAGGCAGCGAACAACAGTCCCCTCCTTCAACTGCAACTCGTACGACGTGCCACAGTACTCGTGAAGCTTGAACTGCCTGGTGCACAGAGTGAAGAAGCCAACAGCAGTCAATGCGTCTACGAAAACATACCCCCTGTCCCCGGAACGCAGCAAAATAACCAAAGATAACTAAATCCTAAAAGTAATTGCTGAACGGCAGAAAACGCCTTCCATATAGTTGAACTCCTACTTTTTGGGCGTCGGAGTCGGAGACCATATTTTGTTTTTCCATTTCACACACACACACAGGCTGCTGTGCCCCAGCTGCGAGGCAGGGCTGTGTTGGGTTCCCTCTTGCCCGACTCACAGAAGGAAGCCGCCTTACATCTGCTTCCTCATGGATTCGAGGACGAGAACGCTGCCGAAGTCTCGGAGCAACACGCGTATAAGCGTAATGGCCGGAACTTCGTCGGGCACGAAGAAAAAATCTGCAGCAGGAGGGGGAGCAGGGGGAGGGGGAGCAGGGGGAGGAGCAGGTGGGACCTCCGAATCAGCTAGACTAGTGCAACATCACGGGGCCAGTGGAGGCGGTGCAGCGGGAGGGAGATTGCGCGGCGCCGGGAGAGGCACGCCAGCGGGAGGCCCAGCTGTCGGCTTCGGGGCAGGAGGTGGCGCGTACGGGAGCTACCAGCCCCTTTGCCCTCGATCAAACCCCGTAGAAGACTGCCTGCGCGCCGGCGTCGCCGGGTTGGGGTGGTGTCTAGTGTCCTGGTTGATAGGGGTAGTGCTGCTCGTTCTAGACTACGCGAGGAGATGGGGCGCGCACAGGGGGAGCGGGGGCGAGGCGCACCAGCACGGCACCCCCTGGCTGGTCTTCGCACCCTTCTGGGTCGGAGACGTTCTGGCCCTGTTCGTCCTGGCCCGGGTAGCGGCGAAGGTGTCCACGGTACGGTTTGTATCTCCGACCAGGGGCAGAGGCAGGCGTGGCGACGGCCGCGTCCGATCGACAGGGAACCTCAACGACGCGACGGGGCACGGATACCACGGCGGGGGTGGCGGGGGTGGTGGTGGTGGTGGGTCCGTGATCGTGGCGTTGACGCTGGAGTACTTCCCTCTGCTGCAGCGGGTTGTGGTTTCTGCCGTTGGGGGTTTCTTGCTGGTGATGGTTCTGGCTGCGGAGCAGGTGCTGGTGTGCCTGAGGTGGGGGAGGGAGGAGGGGGATGGGGCGGCCCCGCGGGCCCTGGTGATAGCGGCGCCTCTGCTGGTGCTGGAGACGTTCTTCATGCTGAGGGTGGCGCTCATCCGCACGCACGGGTGGCTGTCCGGGCTCACGTGAGTACATATGGAAACCGTCATTCTGTTGATAGAGCCTTGTGGCATCGCCTTACAGATGACTGCGAGTTTTTGCTCTACGCCTAATCGTATAGCAGTAGGCACAGCAATACTTGAACTCGTAAACACACAGCAGCAGTGTTTGTTACCGGTCTTCGTCGTCCGTGCGGCACTTGCTGTGCTTGTGTTATTACCAGCAGGGTACGTATATACGAGCACGACTCTACAGCAGTCAGTATGTGCGTTCACGTACGTACAGGCTGGCGGTTACTGAAAGCGGACAACATAAACAGCAGCATGATATTGTGCATTGTACATGAATACCTGCTGTATGATACACGTGGCGATTCTTTGTCCGTCCAACCGACTACGGCTACGGACGTACCTGGTACCTTTGGTAGTCTGCACGTCTGCACTGGTGCAGCAGCAGCAGCAGTAGTCTATGTGCAAGAGTAATTGTTCCGTTTTCAGTGCCCGGTGGAGGTCGTAGCCTCGAGCTGCAATATGGCTACGTTCGTATAATACGATGACACTCGTAATAAGCGTACTCCATGACGTCGGTGTTGGGTAGTTTCGTATTTTCACAATGCTGTCAGTTGTCATTGTGTATACTCGTAGCACCACTGCAGTATTATTCGTCGTAATGTTTCGTTTGCTCTGTGCCGAGCGGCGAACGTTTTTTTTTTCGGACGCCAAACGAGAGGTAGCATATCATATAACGATATGCACGGTCTGACATTCTCGAGAGAACGCTGGAGCTCTGGGCTCATGCCCCCATTTGTACCGGTATCAAAACAACGGCACCATGGATCACTACCCTGCGAAGGAATATTGAGAAGGAACAGAAATCAGGACGAGTGCAGCATGGGCCACATGTCCAGCAGCAGTCTCATGCTCGTAGTGGGTTATGGCCGATGCTATCATACATTTACTGCTGTAGCGCCGGAACTACGGCCAGTAGTCCCTCCAAAGAGTTGCACAGCACGCTCGCACCATGAGTTGGTGCTGCTGTATAAGTTCCATGTTTATACCATATATAGACAAACAAACATACCTGGTATACAATAAGTCGTCCCGGAAACGTGCATGTGCAGGTCTTCGAGGGGTTTCACCGACTCTACGGGGTCCTGCACCTCTATGATACCAGTAGTGGACAAACACTGCTGTTAGTGGATCTTCCTAAGGTAGCTAATTAGGCACTCTGATTGGCCAAGCAAGCACTGACCACTGGCAGAGGGTTCGGGTTCGGGTTAGGGTTAGGGTTCGATCTGAGGGTCATATTACTACTATTAATACCAAGACAAAACCCCCATTTTAAAGATCCACTATCACCCTTTGTCCGCCCCTCCTACGAGTATGATACTCAGGTTTTCCGACGTACCGTATGTTATATGTGCATAATATGATACGTACCCAAGCCTATTAAATACTAAGGATAATATGATATGATACGTACCACCATCGACTTACAGCACGGGGGTCATGTTCTTATATTTTGAGAATTCACTGATTTGTGATTTGTCATGTGTGCGTCGGATACACCTATTAATCCTCGTAGTTCCTGCTGGGAAGGTGAATTACCCCAGAGCCCAGGGCACGTATACACACCTGACACCTGGTTATATGGTGCTGTGTACCTGTGGTTGCTGTAGGGCCGGTGTGGCGGTGTAAGAGCAGCCGGTCTTTGTCTCCGCCGCGAAACCGGAGCTTCTCCTGCGGAAGGCAGCAACTGATGCTACTCACGTACTGCTGTAGTAGTGTACTTATCATACGTATACACATGCTGCACTGCTTTCGCTTCACTCTACGTTCGAGTACGGCCTGCTGTATCAGCAGTCTTATTAGTGGTAGTAGTAGTAGTAGTAGTAGTAGTAGTAGTAGTAGTAGTAGTGGACTTTCCAGCTCCCAATCAGGGATGGGTGTGTTTAGTTGTTTTGTTTCAGCTGGTATAATGCTGTAGCCCAAACCGGTTGGCGTTCCATGTTGTGCGCGAGTTTGGCCTCACCTCGTATTTTGGTCTTTCTTGAGGACAGGCGAAGAAGACTTCCGTAAAGCGTTAGACAACCAGCCGCATTACCGACCATCCATGGGGTCATGGCTGTGAAAAGGCGACCCACCTCCTGAGTAGAGAACAGCGCTCGTTGTGGAACAGCATTGTACCCGACCCTACTACCCCTAACCGTAACTCTATCCGCACGAAGTCGTACTGCGCCTGGCCATGATGCTTCGGTGTGGGTTAGGGCGAGCGCTAGGGTATGGGTCGGGTTCTATTTCGTACCACAGCACTGGTTTCTCAACACTGCTGCTTACCGCCTATATATATGCTTACTACTGTAGTATGGTCCCGGAGGATGGTCGGCAGCGCGGCTGGTCTCCCACGCGTCACACAGACAGCCATCGAAAGTCTCATCCGCAGAGGCAAAACGAACTGCGAGGCACTGCCTGCTACTGTTTGCCATTCTCGACTCGGCGCGCATTTCGTTCAGCGCTGGATCAAACCTACCCCCACCTTCCTTCCACGTAAGCGTAGCGATGCTCACGTTCTGTGTTGTGTACATAGTCATGTTTGTATCATGCATGGCACCTTGGTAAATGGTCTACCGTCTGACGTGTACCTGGTGATACGCATGAAGAGAGACGCCACAGGCTGATGCTATATACTGCTGTATGTACAACTGCCCGCTTCCGTACATGCACACCTCCATGGAAACCCTTTTTTTTTCGTGAATACACGAAAGTTATTGCTCCGCCTCGCTATTGCGTCTTCGTTCGAAATATACGTAGATTTCTATACCAAACACACGCCAAGCTAAACCAGCAGAACTCCTTCCTTCCCTTCCTCNGTGTGTGTGTGTGTAGCTGACATGTACCTGGTTGGTTTGCTGTGCTGTGGTCCCGCACGAGGCACTTGCGCACACCCGCTGCTGTATTGTTTCGACCCCTCTCGTCCGAGCTCTGCGTGTATCGCCGGGATGCATCGAGGGACAACCCTTGCGGCCCCGACGCTTGGTTGTAGCCTTGAATGAGAGAGACGCTATCTATTTACACACATGGAGAGAGAGAGGGAGAGAGAGAGAGAGAGAGAGAGAGAGAGACGGATAAGCCGTGCCCATGAAACACCGCTAACTCCTTTGAACTACTTTTCTTTTCCTGTCGTGATAGTTCTTGTATTTGCGTACTTTACACCCGGCGGTATTCTGCAACTCGTTCCAGAGGTGGTTCGTGCTTTCGCGGGACGTCATCCTTGCCTTGTGTGCCAAGCAACAGCTTCGTGGTTTAACATCTTATCTGCGTCAAAACGGCAACGCACAGCACGTTCCTCGCTTGACGACCCCTTTAGCACTACACCTGTGCATGATCATGTATCTGACTCTAATTCCTAGTAATTTGACCGCCAAACGGGACTGTGGTCCTATTGTCAAGGGTTGAGCATCATAGACATAACGAACGTGACAGCCTAAGTGTGAATGGCTCTCCTCCCTCCCTCCCTCCCTCCCTCCCTATTTCGCGTCGTTGTCCCTGCTCCCGCCGCCCGCCACTCGACCCCCAGATGGATGCTCCTCTTCGTTTTGACCGTGTCGGTGACCCTGCGAAGCGACCCGGATGCCACCCACGAGGTTTCCAACGCGCTCCACTCCTACCCTTGGCTGGAGTGCCTGGCGCCGCTCTGGGCCCTCGACCTGCTGTACGCGGGAGTTGCAGGGTATGTGGCGGCGAACGCTTGCGCGGGGAGGTTCGTCATGTCGCCGACCCAGGGGCTGTGCTTCGTGCTGTTTGTGGTGGCGTTGGTGGGGTCTTCGGTGGCGGAAATTCTGCTTGTGGGAGATTCCAGGTGTGTGTGTGTGTGTGTTTTTTTTTTTTTATGTTTGGTGGGATTTTTTTTTCGTCGGTGTCGTGGGTGGAATGGCTTAGTGTATGCACGAGAATGGTGTTCGTAGTGTATTTTTGGATGTCGTTGGGTGGAAAGGGGGTTTTGATGTGAACTACGACGCGTGCTACGATAGAGGCGGCACTTTTTGGCTGATTTTTTTTCCCTGAATGGCGGTGACGGGGCTTCCTTAGCCCAAATTCGTCGGAATTTGTCATTCTTGTGTTGCACTACAGTAGTAGTTTTCGTTGTATGCATATTAGAGTGAGGCCATGGGATTGTTCATCGGGTAGCATTTTTATTTTCATCCAAACCCAGTTTTTAGGTGAGGTATATAGCCCCTCAAGTAATAAGTGACCACCCTTATAAGGCAGAAACATGGAACACCCTCTACCGTAGCATGCGTCATACGACGGCGACCACAATATGAACCCACTGCCACGACGACAAAAACTCCACTGCTGTGTGTGTGTGTGTGTGTGTGTGTGTGTGTGTGTGTGTGTGTGTGTGTGTGTGTGTGTGTGTGTGTGTGTGTGTGTGTGTGTGTGTGTGTGTGTGTGTGTGTGTGTGTGTGTGTGTGTGTGTGTGTGTGTGTGTGTGTGTGTGTGTGTGTGTGTGTGTGTGTGTGTGTGTGTGTGTGTGTGTGTGTGTGTGTGTGTGTGTGTGTGTGTGTGTGTGTGTGTGTGTGTGTGTGTGTGTGTGTGTGTGTGTGTGTGTGTGTGTGTGTGTGTGTGTGTGTGTGTGTGTGTGTGTGTGTGTGTGTGTGTGTGTGTGTGTGTGTGTGTGTGTGTGTGTGTGTGTGTGTGTGTGTGTGTGTGTGTGTGTGTGTGTGTGTGTGTGTGTGTGTGTGTGTGTGTGTGTGTGTGTGTGTGTGTGTGTGTGTGTGTGTGTGTGTGTGTGTGTGTGTGTGTGTGTGTGTGTGTGTGTGTGTGTGTGTGTGTGTGTGTGTGTGTGTGTGTGTGTGTGTGTGTGTGTGTGTGTGTGTGTGTGTGTGTGTGTGTGTGTGTGTGTGTGTGTGTGTGTGTGTGTGTGTGTGTGTGTGTGTGTGTGTGTGTGTGTGTGTGTGTGTGTGTGTGTGTGTGTGTGTGTGTGTGTGTGTGTGTGTGTGTGTGTGTGTGTGTGTGTGTGTGTGTGTGTGTGTGTGTGTGTGTGTGTGTGTGTGTGTGTGTGTGTGTGTGTGTGTGTGTGTGTGTGTGTGTGTGTGTGTGTGTGTGTGTGTGTGTGTGTGTGTGTGTGTGTGTNCCTCCCTCCCATCCCCTGTTTTTTTTCTGTCGCCTGCGCTGAGCGTAGGCTGCACAAGTTTTCGAACCAGATGCCTCGAGTGGAGTATCTTCGGTTGGACCTGCCGCTCCTGCTTGCTGTAATATCCCTCGTCGCGTTCTCGCTCGCCGTCTTTTTGTCTGCGGAGCATTCCGCGTCGAGGCTGGTGAACACACACGGGTGAGAGGGAAGGGAGAGGAGGGGGGGTCTGTGGAGTGGTTCCGTCCGCTACCGCCGTGGTAGTGGTTCTGGCCGTTCGCCCTTTGGAAAGGTGTTGTTGTTGGTTCTTGTCTGTGGTGTTGGTGTTGGCGTTGTTGTCGGTGGTGTTGGTGTTGATGTTGGTGTTGGTGTTGATGTTGGTGTTGGTGTTGGTGTTGGTATTGTTGTTGGTGGTTTTGGTGTTGATGTTGTTGATGTTGTCGGTGTTGGTGTTGGCATTGTTGTTGTTGGTGGTGTTGGTGTTGTCGTGATTGTTGTCGGTGGTGTTGGTGTTGGTGTTGGCATTGTTGTTGGTGGTGGTGTTGGTATTGTCGTGATTGTTGTCGGTGGTGTTGGTGTTGGCCTTGGTGTTGGCGTTTTTGTTGTTGTCGGTGGTGTTGGCGTTGTTGGCTGTCGGTGGTCTTGGTGTTAGCGTTGTCGTTGTCGATGGTATTGGTGTTGTTGCTGTCACTTTAACCCATCGTCGTAGTCTAGTTCGTGGTCACAAGACAGGCTCCAATACCTCTAGAGTGGGGAAAAAAAACGGAAACCAGGGGAGGGAAAAAACGAAACGTCAAGTTCAATCTGCTGTAGTTATATTCCATGTCTTCGCCGCGTTTGCGTTCGCTTTTTTGCACGGGGCGCGATAGAACTCGCAGGGTCGACCCTTCCTTGTGCTTTGCTTGAGCTTTCCTGTGGGGGGGACCGGACCATACCCCCCTCCCCCTCCCCCCCCCTCCATACTACCGAAAGCCACTGCTGTCGTCGTAGTTAGCCGATTTCCCTTTGTGGCTGACGAGGTGCATCGATGGGGGTCATCTCTATTCTATATATATACCCTTGTAGGCCTCAAACCCTTAAGAACTGCAGTCCCGTTTTGGGGACAAACCAGTCTAATTTTAAGTGATTTGTCCCCAAAACGGGACTCCAGTCCTATAAGGGTTAAGAACTGGTCCCACGTATTTGGGGACAAACAAACTACTTGGAGTTTGTGTGGGATCTTTTTTTTCCAGTTCTGAATGGGTTTAGGAACCTTCAAGGCCTTCACTACTGCCTTCGTGGGGACGAAACCCTTGGGGGGATTGGAGTCAATAGTTAGGTGGTATGTACAATTCGACGCGACTCGAGGAGGGAAGCAAATCGGGCTGAATTAAGTCTTCTCGCGGTAAAACTGAACACACGAACCGTAGCGGGGAGGGGGAAGGAGGGCCTGTTATGTATGTGACCCCGGATCTGAGTTACGACTAGGAGGGAGAGAGGAGAGAAGGGCTACCAAGGGCAAAGATATTAAATAGGAAAACGAAAAAAAAAAAAAAACAGGGCAGTTGTAAAAAGGTAGACTATGCGGGCAGCGGGAGAGACCCGCGGACGTAAAATGACAAAAAAAAAAAAAAAAAACGCTCGGTGTGAGTCGCTCACTTCGCTTCTCAACGTAAAAACGATGGCGAACTTGTACGTAGCAGCCCCCGATTCAAGCCAGTACCCCCCCCGACTCAAGCTACGTAGACATTGCAAGGAAGTCCGCCTCACAAGCGGCTCTTAGCAGGATGCAGCTCATCCTTCATGCGACTCGCCCAACACCTCACGGTGCTTCGCGCTTGGTGCAAACAATGTCTGCTTGGTTGGTGAAAATCCGACGTGCTCCGTCCCGGACCTGTAGGTGTTCGAGGGTCTATGGTCATACGACGACGGCCATGCATGACATGAGTATCCCTTCCCCCCCCCCACCCCCCGCGCGCGCCCGCGCTTTCAACGAACCACCTGTGATGTGTTTTGTCCCCAGTTATGACGACCCCCTGCCTCTATGCGAAACCCCTAGCGGGTGGGAGTGGTCGGGAGCGGGAAAGACCTCATGGGGAATGCTGGGAGATGTCTCGGTGCGAGCGGAGAAGAAAGTAGCGTTACCGGCAGGGCTCTCTGGGTGAGTTTTGATTCTTGAATGTGTAGCTGGTAGATATGGGTTTCCGTTCGACTGTGGCGTGTTTTGAGGCTTGCTAGGGGGGGGGGGGGGGGGGGGGGGATCATTTCGCTGGGTGATTTCTGAGCCTAGGTTTTGCGACTTGATGGCGCGGAGCCAGTAGCCTTTACCGCACCACTGAATTATTATCTAGGATAAAGTATGGAAATCGGGGAATATTTTATTATATACCTTTTAGTGTGGTCGACCAATTTTTCAAAAAAAAAAAAAAGGCCTGATTTTTTCGAGACAAAGCTCATAAGGGTCGGGGCGGGGACGGGGTTGGAGTTAGGGTTAGGGTTAAGGTTAGGGTCTAAAGTAGTGTTTTCGGCGTTTTTCTAAATATTCGGTCTCATAACACTGGAACCACACGCGGGCCACAACCAAGTCCCCGATTTCTATACTGTATCCTATATAATAATTCAGAATTGCGGCAAAGGCGACTCCGCGGAGCGGAACCTCGGTTTTGAGTTATTGAAGGAAGGGATGCGCTAAGGGGGGTTGGGGGGTGTGACATACACTTGTTTTGTGGAGAAGGCAGCAGGAGTTCTCGAACAGCAGTAGGCGTTTTTTCCGAGCCCTTTTGTAATCGCCGGATCGGGTTCATGTGCTTGTAATTTGTTGTGCTAGCTGCTGTGATCGCTCGGCCACGGTGTGAAACGCCCTGTGCGTAAGGAAGCATTCACACCTCGCACAGATCAGACAGATCATGATCTATCTATCTACTATAGGTAATCTAGTTTGTCACCTGCCGTTGTGAAAGCTTGTGCAGGATCTACGTAGTACAGATCCAGCCCCAGGAACATGTTGCTAGATCATGCAGGTTGTACGAGTCCCACCCGACAACATGAGCTATAGATCATACAGATCATACAGATCATACAGATCATACATCTATCTTCCCTGAAATACCTAGATCATCAAGTGGGAATCGATGATCTGTCCGATTGGTTACTCGCGCCTTCATGGTCAGCTTTGGCTGACCAACACGACCCCGGAATTTATTGCTGAGGCCAAATCGCGAGAGCAGTCGCAACGCCACGCGATGGCGCTGTTGTGATCGCGATGGCCACCCAATCGGACGATAAGAAGATTAGAACACAGGTTCGTATGGTAGTATTCATAAGTTTGCTGAGAGGCTAAATAAATCACAACACGGCGATGTTGCGATCGCCCTGTCATGAAGATGCATCAGATCGCGCGGGATGTACAGTCAATTTTTTTAGCAAACCGCCGCTATGTATCCCACATCAGTACGTACACATGAATACGTACAGCACCCACTTTTTGTTTTGGTGTTGATAAGAATGACGGGAAGGAGGACACTACAGTACGTACTGCTGCTCAGTTTTTTTAGACCACCGCGCCTAATTTTGTCCCACCCACCCACCCTTTTTAAACCACCGCGCCCAATTTTGTCCCACCCACCTTACAGCCACGCACGTCATTTTTTTAGACCACCGCGCCTTACTTTTGTCCACCCACTCACCAACCCACCCACCCACCCTTCGTGTTTTGTTCGTGTTCTGTTTCGTGACGGCTCGCTATTTCTGCTGCCGGAACTTTTTTTTAATGTGGAGCAGTAACAAGAGGGTTGCCGCCGGCTTGTCCACCTCGGACATGTTCACCGCGGACGGCGGTTTTTCGGACAAGATTTACCAGCGATCGGATTCGGGCCAGTACGTGGACATTTACGAAAACCTTTAACGGTACGGTGGTGGCGTTTTTGGTGCGGTGCTTTTTTCCTGTCGTCCTCTGTCGCCGGATTACCGAGAACACCGCACTTTTTGGGATTTTCGTTCACCATGGATGGAACTCCCCGTGTATAGGGAGGGGGTTGGGGGACGCTTGCTCGAGTGGTTCGTGCTGGGATGGAAAACAAATTACGTGCGTATGGTTTGGAATGTGCCCCCCTGGGCTCGCGTGCTCGCGGAGAGAGAGAGAGACATAGGTCTTTTAACTCTACGTGCATACGTTACGTAACTTGTTTTTTTTAGATATTTGTTTTCCTTTTTTTTTTTCCTTTTTTTTTTTTTCTTGTTTCTTTCTCTTATTATGTTCCCTCCTGTGTGTGAGACAGCAGTGCGCTCGTAAAAAAAGCCGCCGCCGCTTCCTTGTGTAGTTTTGTATTTTTTTAGACGCGGATCTATCTGTTTTTACTTGTTGCGTGTGCAATGAATGGCGTACGATTTGCATCATGATAACTTTGCCTGTTGTTTTATGGCCCTTTTTCGTTATTTTTTTTATGTTCTTGAGCGCTGTTCTGTGCTTTTTTGGTCGGCGGGATGTCGCCACCCACCAATCAGCGTACGTGTAAGGTGGCGACGCGCGGCCAATAGCCCGGGCGTGCCTCACCTGACCTTGTACCTTGTACCTCTTGAGTTGACGCATGCGGCGCGCGGGGTTGGGAATGTTGTGTACGTTACGAGTGGTTCATTTTTTGGGGGGGGGTTCGTGTGCCGTCTTTTGAGACTGAAAAAAAAATGTCGTCCACTCTGTGGGTGGGTAGGTGGGGCGGGTGAGTGGATGCGTATATTAATACGTGCGCACGAGTAGATACGGGATGCGGGCGGTTTTATTTACTACTTCTGCTGTGTATAGTGGAGTTTTGGCGCTACTGGTGGTGTTGGGGGCGAAACGCCACTCTGTTTTTGACTGGCCAATTCGTTGGACTGTTTTTGATTGGCCTATTCGTTGGACTGTTTTTGATTGGCCAGTTCGTTGGACTGTTTTTGATTGGCCAACTCGTTGGACGTTTGACGACTCTGTTGATTTGCTTTTTTAGAAGTTCCGATGGTAGGCCGCTTTCGCACCCTCCGCCCCCCCCCTGCCCCACCCCCCACCCCCTCCTTTCACTCTTGAATGCCCGTGCGCATTGTTTTGTTGGCCTAGTGTGCCAGTCCACGACTTGCTTGTTGGGCCTGTGCCTTGGTGCCTGTGCCCTGTTCTTTGTGTGTGGATCGTGTCGAGTTGCTGTGTTTGGTGTACTGGATGACGTTCCTAAGGTTTTGGCCACGTGTTGGTTGGTGGGTATCATATATAGGTTGTTTGCTTGTCCGTTCGTTTTTGTGTCCGTGTGTCCTGAGGTGCAGTACGTATACACGTAGTGGTGCCACGCGAAAAGCAAAACAAGAGGTACACGATTGAATTCAACGTTTACGAGATCAACGTGCGTGCATGCAGTCGTTCGTGGTTTGCTGTCGACCCCCGGTTCAACGGATATATAGACACGACAGGAGGAGTAGGATTTATGTATATCGTCGCCCCGGTGGTCTAGTGCTTTAACCCTCGAATGCTATGATAATACGAAAAAACTTGATCCTGGAGTTCGAATCCCACCGTGGTGAGATTTTGAAATTGATTTGCTAAAATTCAAGGAACCAGCTGCTGAGCGCGCTTATTGGCGTGGGTAGGCGCAATTCGACGCGAGTCGACGAGGGAAGAAGGGCTGAAGTCTTCTCGCGTTAAAAAAAATGCAAGGCAGGAGCCGTAGTGGGGGGAGGGGGGGGGGGGGGGGGGGGGGGGGGGGGGGGGGGGGGGGGGGGGGGGGGGGGGCGAGCCTGTTATCTGACCCCGGATTTGAGTTGCGACTACTGTAGGAGGAGGGAGAGAGAAAAATAAGGGCGAAGATAGTAAATGGGAATGTGTACACGAGTGTGCGGGGTACTCGTAGCTAGCTCGTAGGGCGATTCAAAGCTACTCGGCGTGTCCCCCCAGTAATGACTCGTCGTCTGATGAGGACGCAGTTTTTTTTGTATGTGCATTATTACGTTTATTTCAGTCCGTCGTCATCGAATCTGAGAGTCATCAGTATCAATATGCATATAAATATCTATTAAAAAATTGTTTTGGCTGGTCGATTTTCGAAGAAAAACGGGTGGCGATCAACGGAAAAGATGGGCCCGATCTTGTTTATTCCGCCGTTTTTTTATGGTGTATGTCTATAGGCGTGTCTCTCAGAGAATGCCGCTAGGGTTTCGTGGGGGGGGGGGGGGCGTGTCGACCTTGGTGCGAGGGATCGCCCACTTCCTTTGCCAAGCTTGCGATTTAGTCCTATAAATTTGCGACGAAATAGGAAAGGTTCTTCTCGTGTCTCTGTCAAATACAAAAAGGTCTCGGAGGGCAAGACGTGCCGTGTACGTGACATTTCATGTTGCAACAAACAGCCGTTTTGTTCGAAACGAGGAAATTCGTCGAAGATTTTAACCGAGCGGTGACTATCGTCGTGCCTGCTGCTCGCGCAGGTTCGTGTCCTGCCGACGACGCCATTGTTAAGGCATTAGTCTGTTGGGCTACTGGTAAAAGGTTAACCGATCGCCTACCCGAACTAAGCCTTATAACACTTGTTACAAGTAGTGCCTTTTCCATCGACCCTTGATGTTTGTTCGCCACCCGTCTTTTTTTTTCTGCGGTTCGATTGACCTTTCTGCGCCAATGTTTGAAGTACATTATGTCCCTTAGTCGCCCAACCAAGTACTAAGTATTATCCATTTTTTTTGGGGGTGGGGGTATCGTAGCCCCTGTAGCACAATAATGACCCAAGTTGACTTTACGGGGTGGGCGAGATAGACATGCACAGACCCCCCCTCCCCCGTGTACAGTATTGGTACAAAAACCAACGCCGAAAATCATACCGGAGGTCACAGGTAGGCACACAATATGCATTGAGGACTCGCCCTTCATCAAGCTGACAATCACCGCCATCATAAGAACAAAGTTGCTTCCAATCACCGCCATCATAAGAACAAAGTTGCTTACAATCACCGCCATCATAAGAACAAAGTTGCTTCAATTCACGTTGTGTTGTGGTTTCTGCATGATGGATGGCGTGCCGGTGGATCTCTTATATGAGAATGTAGTATGTGTCTACTCTAACTTCAGCACAATCATTATTACTCATTAATTTACTATTTTCCTAAAAATCTTAGCCAGCCTTTCTGCCGCTCATCTTATTATACCGTAAGGTGCCCTGTACTCTGCACGCTGGCTGGTGGTACGAGTACACACACAGCAGCAGTTTTGATACACGTCGTCGCCGTACGTAGTAAGCGCCTCCATGCCCACAATCCAACCCAACATTTTTTACGATCACAAGGAAGGGGGGAACTGATCAAGGTGCGGCGTTCACACGTTGTTCGCATTTTCGGGTTTTGGATGTAATGTATGTGTAGATGTGTAGTGAAGTTGCAATGCTGATGATGTACGGAGGGTTTTCGAGTATACTGCTGTTGTACTGGATACGGATGGTGACGATTCGTGGTGAGAGCATGACACTGGACACTGGATACAGGATACGATCGACGGATACGAATGCGAAAAAAATCAGTAAAAAAGCTAAGGTTGGAAACCCGGAAAACCGGGGACAGGGGACACAAAGTGCTTGAAAATGGCACAAAAAGTCAACCCCCTGCCTACGACAGCAGCCTGATCTCACCTGAGTGCTGTCCCTGGCCGAGCCTTTTTACCGCCGGCGCCGCCCGAACGACGCCCCTGCCTCCCAGCCACGTTGCAGTGGCCAAGTCAGGGCAACCGTTCAGCTATCGTGCTTTCTACCTTCTGACCAAACGAGACACAACTCTCACAGCAGTTTAGTTTGATGATGGTGTCCTGCCTTGGCCGGAGGGCTACGGCGGTGGCGGCGGTGGCGGCGGCGGCGGCGGCGGTAGCCCTGGCGTTGCTCTCGCCTGTGGCCGTGGTGGCGTTCGTTCACCCCGGCGCTGCTCGGTCGACGTTGCCATCAGGATCGTCCTCGCGCAGCGCTGCGCGATTGCACTCCTCGGTCGCGTCACTGCAGTCGCGGCCGATCGGCTGCTCGAGGCGGGACCAGAGCGCAAATGGCCGGTGGTGTAGGATCAGAGGAGGGGTTGCGTCTTTGCGGGCAGAGGTGCTGCCGGAAGGAGGGGTGTCTCCGTGCGTAATCAAGGTGAGTTTGACCTAGGTAGCACCCCGCACCCCCCCCCCCCCCCCCCCCCCCCCCCCCCCCCCCCCCCCCGC
>MEHQ01003231.1:0-14406 GCA_008828725.1 Saccharina japonica | reverse complement strand
ACGCATTACTCGTACAGCCCGTCAAGTGCAAAAATAAGAGTATTCTTGTCGCCACACATCACAGACTTTGCGGCGGGGAGCGGGTCGGGGCAGCGCCCCGACCCGCTCCCCGCCCAGCCGACAAACCCCGTGTGCGAGTCAAAAGGAGTTGTTGCTTCTCTACTACTACTATGGATTATATCGATGCGATAGAAGCGCCAAGTAGCGGAGTGCGTCGTCAGACGTATTATACGCGTATTAAGTAAGCAGCAGCTCAAAAGGATTCAGCACAGCAGTGCAGACAGGCACAACACTAGTTCTTGTTCTTCGAGTACAAATCATTTTGCAGCAGGATGAAGGGGGTAGACCCACTGACACACAGACGACACACAGTAGTAGTGCAGTACGTCGTAGCAGCATCATCGCTGTGGCCGTCGATCATGGAAAAGTACGGATACGTAATAATATATTAACGTACTGCATTCAATTCGCCATCAATCGCATCAATCGTAAATATTCCATTCCGTGTGTGTCTGTAAGAGTCTTAGAGTGAGTACGAGTACAGTACCGGCCCGCTCATAAGAAACCAGAAATCGGGCTTAGCTTACTTTCTCATTTTAGAAAGATGTGTGTCCCGCACTAACTTCAGTATGATAGCTGTCGACTTTGTAATTTCTGTTTAGGCTGAGTTTCTTGTAGGGCACTTTCTCGTGGGAGGGCCGGTAGTGTACAGCATGTCAAGATGTCAAGATGTCAAGTATGCAGTATTGGGCACCGGAGTCATTTTGGGGTCCGGTCGGTTATCTCATAACCGACCGGAGATTGTCCCCGGTTAACCGGTTATTTGGACTAAATAACCGAGACCGAAACCGCGAAATTTCCGGTCGGTTATTTGGTCGGTTATTTCACATAAATGGCTATTTTGCGCCACGTTCGCATCCCCAAGGGAAAAAAAAAAAAAAATCCGATGCTCGTCTGTCAGCACATCAGCAAATCAAAGTATCCGTAATGCTTACAAAGAAACGCTCGACACACACCACGTGAAAGTTGACGACAAAGCGGAACTTGTCTTTGAGTCGTCCGGCATGATGAGTCATTGGCGTACAGCTAACAGGCGAGCAGGCGGAGCATGATGACTACAAAAAAACGGATGTAGCGACGCTCAGGACGGCGAGCGGAGCCTACTTCTTGGTCACAAAACAAAATGGACGAGGGCTTCCAAGACCACTTGACACTCAACACGCAGAAAGAAGCAAAACTGCTCTTCTCGCGGTTCAGTTCTTCAGAAAAAAAAAAACATCATCGATCTCAACGCAGTACGATAGGGAAAACAATGCGTAATGCCTAGGAGAACGGACTGATTGCTCGTGTTGGTTCATTGACTCGTATATTATTGATCGTATTATTGATGACTGATGATCCGTTAGCTTTGATGACCCACCAGATTGCTGATGTGCTGCTGTGATGCTGCGATGGCTACATGGCTACCGGTGTCCGCTGTGCTTGTGTGCTGACATATAGGGGTTTCCGTACAGATACAGAGGCGTTATATTGGGTAGGGGATAGGGGACACAATAACCGACCGGAAATAACCGGTCCGGTTATGTCCGGTCGGTTATTTGAAATAACCGAATAACCGGTTTCGAAATGTCCGGTTTTCGGTTACGATAACCGGATCGCGGTTTCCGGTTAAACAACCGTAGTTCGGTCCCGGTGCAAGACACTGCAAGTGTGTGGTGTCGAGCGGCGTAACTTGTTGTGTCGTTTCATTTGGTGTTACATTTCGCACGAACATCATGGACCATGGACCATGGACCATGGATCATGGATAATAAAATCGTGGATCGACTCGGACTCTCTCCCAAGGCATGGGCCATGGGCCATAGAAATCATGACGATTAATTATGTGCTTCGGATCACACACCCGAACGCCGTCTGACCCACTCCGCTTCCTGGCAATTCCATTCAAACAATATTCCATGGACGCGCATACACAGGGTTGCCAGCTGGGCGGGGCACGGAGGTCGGGGCGCAGCGTCGACCTGGTGCCCGCCGCCTCGCCTGTGAAGTACTATGTATGGTTGTAGCTTGTACGCAGCTATGCCTGGTATTCATCATTGTACATACAGCAGCTTTTGTAATGCTGCCTTGGCGTCCTCCATGTAGGTATGTGCTCGTCAGGGGCTTGTGCACAACGCAGCTTATTCAGCGTCCTCCACATTATCGCCGGGTGGGTGCTAGCGCACAACGCAGCGTATATCACCTAGGCTCAGCAGCAGCAGCAGCAGCAGCAGCACAGCAGCAGCAGCAGCACAGCAGCACGCTGCTGCAGCAGTCCTCCACGTTATCGTCAGGTGGCTGCCCGCCGCCTCGCCTGTGAAGTATTATGTATTGTTGTAGCTTGTACGCAGCTATGCCTGGTATTCAAAATGTACAGACAGCAGCTTTTGAAATGCTGCCTTGGCGTCCTCCATGTATGTATGTGCTCGTCAGGCGCTTGCGCGCAACGCAGCTTACATCAGCGTTCTCCACATTATATCGCCGGGTGCTAGCGCACAACACAGCGTACATCACCTAGGCTCAGCAGCAGCAGCACAGCAGCACGCTGCTGCAGCAGTCCTCCACGTTATCGTCAGGTGGCTGCGCCGTCGCTTTGCACAGCTGCACTTCCCACTTCCCATCATGTAAAGCTCAGTACGAGTACATCCGACACAATAATCGACTCGACCCAATATTTGCTTTTTTCGTGGAAGTAGATGGAAACTTCCATGGAAGCTTCCACGACTTCCATGGAAGCTTCCACGACTTCCATGGAAGCTTCCACCAATTCCATGGAAGCTTCCATTAATTGATGGAAGTTTCCATGGAAGTCAATGATGCTTCCATGGAAGCGGTGGAAGCTCCCACGACTTTCATGGAAGTGCTGGAAGCTTTCATTTGAAATTTCCACCTCCATGGCAGCTGGAAGTTTCCGTGGAAGTTACTAGTGGAAGTTTCCGTGGAAGCGACAAGTGGAAGCTTCCATGGAAGCTTCCGCGGACCAGTATTTACTTCCATTGACTTGCGTGAACTTCCATTCATTATAATTTACTTCCACGCCCTCGAGGCTGTCTGTGGAAGCTTCCATTTTTTCCATGGAAGCTTCCACTGCTTCCATTGCTTATATGGAAGCTTCCATGAAAGCTTCTTCCGCGGAAGTACACGGATGCTTCCACGGAAGCTTCCACGGAAGCTTCCACGGCGGCTTTTGTGGGAATGGAAGCTTCCACGAAAGCTTCATGCGGAAACTTCCGTCGACGCTTCCATAAGCATCCCATGGAAGCGTTCAAGGAGATTGTTTTACTTCCGCGGGCTTCCACGATACTTCCGCGGGCTTCCACGATCTTCTATGGGGCTCCATCTACTTCCGCTTACCTCAACTGCTTCACATGTAGCATTCCTTCCACTCGCTTCCATGCGCTTCCACGTACTCCATACATATTTACGTAATTTCCTGCCTTCCACGGAAACAGATGGAAACTTGCACGGAAAAAGGTATGGCCATTCCTAACGAACAAAAACATTCACAATTCGTGAGGTTTTTATCGTGAATCGTGATTTTTTTTGTCGTGATTCACGACAAAAACCTCACGATTCATGACGCCATTTTTTTTTACAATTTCTTAAACAAAAACAAAATCACGATTCACGACATTTGTCGTGGCTCAAAATACGCCTGATCAAGGCACTACGTAACCCACCCGACACCAACGGTATCCGATGGACGGTATAGGGGCATGCCAGGCCCTGCTTCGTACGCCGGTTGTGGACAGCGAGCGGCTGCCTAAAGACACTGCTGGGTGCGGGGTAGCGCGCATGCTGTGACCTCGAAATCTCGAGGAGGCGGAGACACAGCGTGACGAAAAAGCAAAAAAAAATCCGAAAATCTCATGGGCCAGGCAGAGCAGACGACATGTCAGCGAGATTGGAACCTCGCGCGGACCTGGCCTGGCCGACGGCGCGTGAGGTTTGAATATCACAGAACCGTGTCGGGCCTCTGCCCATGGTTTGAATCACGGGCCGGGTCGGGCGCGGTCGGCCCGGCACGGCCTGGCCGTGACCTACCTGCGAGAGTTGGCCCCACCCTCAAATACCGTTGGTTTGAAAATATCGGATTATTTATAATTTGAAAATATCACGAAACGTGACGAAAAAGCACCAATTTTCGTTAGGAAAGAAACATCACGAATCGTGATATTTTGTCATGCCAAAACGTCACGAATCGTGATTTTTTTTTGTTCGTTAGGAACGGCCCTAATCTTCCACAGAATGAATCAAACCAGAGGTTTCTACGTAAGAAGGAGGGAGAAGCGGTGATTCCCGTTGCAGCATCGAAACAAGCCTTCTCTGAGCTTATTTGAATCCCCCAACTAGTTTTTCTTGCATTGCTGCGTTCATGTACGTTTCTTTTCAGAAGCTACAATTAATAACGTTGTACGTACATGGACTTGTTATACACCAGACCTAAGGAGGAAGCAGCTAGCTCGTAGAAAGACGCACACAACTAGCTTATTTCAAAGACCCCGAAGCCGGTTTACTAGTTAGCCGTGGATGACAACCTTGCATGAAAGTAATCTTCGAGTAATGCAATATGGGAGCTGTGCTGGTAAACACTATATCTACGGTAGACTCTCCATAAAGATGCCGATGTATAACTCATGGGAAAATGTCTGTTTTTTTATCAAACGCTTCACATTAAACGTTTTGAGTCGACGTTCAAGTTGCACTAAATTTGTGTTTCAAGTTCAGCAGGCAGTCTACGTATGATACATTGGTTCTACATTAACCATAATATTGTCACGCCATTGATTGTTGTTGATATTGCCTCGAAGTGGTCCTGTGTTGCTCAAGCGAATAGATATGGATGCGACATACCAAATCGACACATACGATAATTATAAATGGCTGTTAGCATTTCGTAAAAGTACGCATTGATAGATAACACACATGTTGGAGGGCAAGAGTAAGCAATGAAGGAATATACTTACCGCACAACCTTCTTAGCCCTGCAATATTATGAATATACACCTGCATGTCATTGTCACAGCACAAAACGTACACTTCCAAATCCTTGCGTATGGCAACACTCGCCCGTAAGAGACAAAGGGGCATCAATTAAGGTTGCTAACGTATACCGCCCTGGACCGTACAGCCCCTTCCCTGCCCTCCCCCTCCCGCATCACTAGAAGAACATCGCGCAATTCTTCTAGAGCGTGATGTTAACGCCAACCGTGTTGCGGTCTACCAGGCGCCCTCTATGCTTAACCCTTCGGAATCAGATACCTCCCAAAGTGGCTAAAACCGCTTAATCCTAGTGGGTTCACCCACAACCTCAGGACACCTCTTCCGCCGCCGCCACACAAGCACGGACAGCAACAAGAGGACAACACGGCAGTCCGTCAACGGCATAGACTTTACCAATGTTGGCACCGTCCTGTCGTAGTAGAGCCCACCCCGGAACGCGAGAACACACCAATGCACGGTGTAACGCATGTCGTCTCAGCCTTCACGAATAATGTGTCCGGATCCAACGAGAAACCCACGGCAGCAACAGATCATAGCATCAGTTCAACCAACTGCATGAAGGTCAACTTACAACAAGATCTGCCACGTTCCACCGCCACCAAACGACCACCGTTTACGTAACCAACTCCACGAAAACGCCGACCGCAACAACCACGTAAAACGCAGTCCCACGATTCGGCGTGTAGGAATCAATTAAAACAACACGACAACGCTTCATAGTAGTCGCTTTCGGTCCTCCAGCGCGTTAAACAAAACAACGGCAAGCACGCTTCAAGGCACCAACCCGTGACGATGAAGTTAGGGGCATCACAACTGCTAGCGCCTCCCCCATATCCCCCCGTTTCGTCACGATGCATGCGCCGCCTACCACAACAGAGCAAAAGAGATAGAATAGCTAAGCAAAGATGCGCCTTTGGTGCGAACACAGAATACGCCCTCCCCTTCCCACTAGCTACTTCCCACCAGCCGCGACCAAAACTCAAGTTAAAGACACACAAACGACGCAAATCCCTTATTTTTGTTGTGAAGGTGTGGAAACACACTTAACCCTCCGTCCCCCCCCCTCTGCTGCCAACACTCAACCACCGACGGCAACAGAAGAGTGCAAGACATGGCATCTACGTGTGACGAAACTACGCCATCCCCACTCAATTGGAAAAAGTTGCAATGAAGTATAGGTGATGCCTGAAATGCATGAAGACAGTACCTCTGCCCCCCTCCGCCCCCCACGACCACTCCTTACGTATTCGCAACTACGCAAGCGCCAACCGCGACCGGACATTGAAAGGGCAGTCCAGGCCACCTTGTTGAGACACGAACATCGTCGGAGTTTGATGTTCGTTCGGGAATATTTTTCGTTCATCCATGGGATTGTTCATCGCGTAGCTGGTTTCGGTTAAAAATGATTTTTTGACTTAGTATTAGTACAGAGCTCCTCACGTGATCACCCCCAGATAAACAATGGTGCATCTCTACCGAGGCATACGTTCATGGCCCAAATGGCGTCGTTATTTGCGAATATAACATGGTGCACATCTCCGCCCGTAGCCCCCCCCCCTATTCCCCAACGACCACCGCTCAACGACAGCACCACAAGCGCCGACTGCATTGGGACACCAAAAGACCAGTAACGCCTACGTCGTGGTGACATGAAGTGACAATAAAACAACTACCGAACCCCCTCCCCGCGTCCAGAAATGAATTTCACCTAAACACGACTGATCCCTCTGCGACAACAACCGAACAAAAAACAATCAGCGCAGCGGCATCGATACATCCATATCAACCCCTCCCTGGATCCACCTTTTGCTTTGGAGGCAGGCGCACAATACCCCCCCCCCCACCAACTCGCAATCAACCACAGTTTGATCTACCGTACCTCGCTCCCCACCCTCCACGCAACTCGCCCAATACGTCACAGCGCTTCGCGCTTGGTGCAGGCAATCTCTGCCTGGTTGGTGAAAACCCAATGTGCTCCGTCACGGAATTGTAGAGATGCGAGGGTCCATGGTCATACGACTACGGACGTGCACGACATGGGCATATCCCCCTACCCCCACTCGTTATGACCACCGTTTTACTCAACCACCATCACGCAGTCGCCGGTGTAGACGATAGAGTAATATTTCAGCCAAGGCGACCTCGTCAAACACGGAGCATGAGGGCAGGGGGCGGGGTTACCTTGTCCGGACAAACGTAGGGTGGAACGCAATCACGCCACAGCAAGCCGAGAGTTGCAGAAATAGGAAGTAGCCATGTGTTTGTGACGGCGGATGTAACATGCCACCAATCAGTCGCTGTAAAATTCACGACAAGCCTACGGCTGACGTTTGTTTACCTACGAACAACCTGTACCCCCACCATCTCCCCGACACTAGGCAACGTGTAGATCCACGCCGTGAATAGCTCACGTATAGCCGCTGGCCACTTCTATCAGGATGCCTTTTCCATCGATGCCATATTTGGACTGAGCCCGTGTCACCACGGTCTTGACGAGTGACCTCTGAAGTACCACGGATATACATATATCATGATAAATTACGATGCAGCGAGAGGGGTAATACAGGAATAACAGCAAACATAAATCATCGCGTGCGGGTGGGCAATGGATACTGCCGCACAGTTTTTGTTTACCATGAAGGTAGTGAGCATTTCACAACGAAGTACACAAACACATATATATATCGACGACTGAACCACGACGTAGAAATGAAGAGTAAAATTGACACCAGCAGATGGAATAAAAGGGCAGCAAAGGCAACCCTATAGCACCTGATCCATGAATGAGACCAACATACTTCCAGGCGTAGGTTCTTGCATTGGCCGACCTTCCTGTCGGCGCCTCGCTCAGACATCATCCTGGAATGCTCAACGATCAACGTTGCATAAAAGCACGTTACTAGTGTTGAGGTGGGCTTTGGGCCGACCTCGATGTGTATTCTTCAACCTTAACGCGTCGAACTACGAAACCTCGGGGTGCCGCGTAGTCGCAAGACCGCGAAACATTCACGGCCCAGGCATTCGCGTACCTCGCGTATTTTAAGAAGCAGCGTCTGAGCGATCACACGGTTTATATCATGTAGAACATTTGCGAGTTATCTTCTTGGGTGTAGATATTAGACGAAATTGTCTCATCAACAGCAAAGCTTGAGAGCTGAAGCCACATGCAGTAATCGTAGCGCACAACACTAACCAGTGATACACCGTATCGGCCATATGCATAAATTTTGAGCGACGTGATGGACGCGACAGCAGCATTTGGCAAGGTCTCACCTATACTGCTAACGGACAACTACCAGTGAGTGCGAATTCTACGAATTCATCACTCTTCCACCTCCCCTGACGTTGGATTTCCATTACCGAAACCCCTGCTGCTGCAAGTCTCGTTGCTCCCCCAATCCTGCCCGAATGCAACGCATACTCTACTGGTACTAACCCGTGTCTTCCCGCTAAATCCCTTAATGTCACTCTAGCCTGGTTACGAGCCTACACTCTCCAACTATCTCCATCTAGGATTTACAGTAAAAACTAGTAGCCTGTATCGGGTGTGTTTTATTATAATCTAGTTTATAGGTGGTTCTTATCGAGCAACTGTTTTACATAATTTATCATATTTCCCCCCCCAAAAAACCGGAAAAGCAAGAAAAACAGGATTTATGTGGGAACTTTGGAACTTTATCAGAGGGCAAAATATTTGGAAGGCTTCGCATTTCAATAATTTGATTTGTTTTTTGGAAAATATGAAAATCCTGAAAATTGCTCGAAACTGTTATGTGGAAATTTCGGAAAAAAGGTTGCTCGATAAGAACGACCTTAAGTGTGGATAACATCCAGCACTTATTACAAATGATAATTCCAGATTAAAACGCAAGCAAAACAAAGTGCAAGATTGAACGAAGGAAATCTGGGCTTTTTGGAGAGGTATTGAATCGTTGGCATTATTGAAAGAGGGGACGAGGAAAGGTTGATCAAGTATGTATCATGGTGGTGCAGTTAGTTGAACTGGAGAGACAGAGGTTGGGAAGGTTTGAGACAGGAAGAAGGGAGACCATCTAGTATGGGGCTCTGCTCGTGGTGTTGACGAGCAGGGGTCTGGCACTGGGTGGAAGGTCGGGGAGTTAAAAGAAGACCCCCCCCGCCCTTCCCTCCAGTACTTGTTACAAATAGTAACCCCCCAAACATTGATCGACCACACCATCAGCTCTATTTAACCAAACGCGAACAAATCGTCACAAGAAAGCAGCCGTGAAGGTAGCGAAAATAAATGTCAACTGACCAAGCCGACCACGTACGTATCGTTTTAGGATGGAAAACTATCACGACCAAGCGTGCGGCCTGACTGTAAACATTGCACCCACGAGCAATCGGGGGGTTGGAATATCGAAGGCGCCACGCAATAAAGAGTAACTTCTAGGTCGCGTCGCCTGCGATGTAAAGCAACACCCACCAATATAATATCTACGACAACACCAATGCACAAAATTGTACATTGTACTTTTTAGACAGAGCACTCCACCCAAACCAAAAACAAACCACAGAAAACAAGTACTAATATTTCCATAGGTAAACGCCCGTTCCAGTCCTGGGCAACATTGTATTGTGAAAATATAGCCATCCTATTTCTGCCGTTCAACAACTCTCGCAGGTTTGGGTCACTTTCAACTATCCTGCAGAGCAAGTTGCTATCGAGATCTATACTATTTGAACCAGATGAACAATCGTAGAACACAATGGGTTAGATACCGCGACAAGACTCACACCCCCAAGGGCACACACGTGTGAGACTGTTTTATCAATATCTGCCTCGCGAATCCCAAAGAACAGGTATACAATCTTACGTCTTCCGGCGAAGAAAAACCTCGTGTCGGTTAGATCTGGGTCGTCCCGGAGAACACTGGCAGCGCCCTCTCCTGTCGAGGATGGGCTCCCGTCGTCTTCCGTCTGCTCCCCCTCTGTACAAATGTGCAAAATAACACATGCACGGAATAGGTTGGGGCGGGACTACATACATCTACGAAGACAGTGTATGAAATCGTGATACTCGTAAATTGAAGTCTGTAAATCACGTATGTAGTTCGAGGAAGCATCATACGCAGGACGCCAACAATCAACCGAACCATTGACAACAAGCATGATCCAATGGTTGAAAGGACGTGTGCTACGATAGAGGTAGCACTTTTCGGCTGAAATAATTTGTGAACGACGGAGCTTCTTAACCCAAAATCGTCGAAATTCCCTATTTGTGTTGCAGCATTTTTCGTTGTATCGTTACGCCATGGTATTGCTCATCGGGTAGCGTTTTTGTTTTCGTCTAAAGTCCGGTTTTGGGCGGGATATAGAGCTCCTCAAGTGGCCGCCCCCAGAAAAAATACGATGCACCTCTATCGTAGCATGCGTCAAAGTGACGATCAAGTTTCTAACTTAATAATAATCATCAGCGAGGCCGTGTTTATGTCATAACCAAGGCTGTACACATGTTACTACATAATTGTAAACAACATATAACAGCCGATTTTTCTAGTGGAGAATTACCTTTCCGATGAGAATGACCGGAAGTATTGGTTTTTGAATTGTAAGAGATGTACTTCCCTTAGAGTCTTTTGTTTCACTGTAAACTATTGCCAGTTGTGACACCCGTCGATGACAAAAAAAAAAAACGAAATCGGCATTGGCAGTGTCGAGATATTGAAGATCCCAGCAAATCTACATTTATTGGCGAGGTACATCGCTCATAAATGCAAATTCCCTTAAATCCTCGATTTTACGAGCCTGACAAGGTTGATTTCAATTAGTTTTCGTGGATCGATACCTACCATCGAGGAACATATTTTCTAGGTCAAATTTTGATCGTGAGCGAAATACAACTGTTGAACAATAACAAAGTACTAAAATCGATTATGATTCATATCAGAAAGGCAATTCTCGTTTACGAAAATCGGCTGTTATATACCAGGTATACGAATTCGCGACCACCGAATACTGCGCAAATTCATAAAAACAAATAACCGGGACACGCGAGAATTCCGCCCTTTTGCATAGCTTTTGGTACTACTGATATAATCGCCGGAAATTGAAAAGCGTCCGTTTTCGTGTGCCCATTACACTTGGGCAATTCTGAGGGTCAGTATAACTATGATACAGTGTGATAAGAAGTACACTTATATGTGCAATACGGCCCACACTAAACATCATACAACAATCGGTCCCGAATTACTCTCGGGTACTAAAATGCTACTCGCACCCGTGACGAGTATAATGTATTGACCAAATGGGTGCTTGTAGTTGCCACGTGCATTGCACACCCCTGATATGTCGAGTACAAAGGCAACTCATACGAAAACGATCAATTCAAATGGCAGGCCGGGATGTACAGGAGGAACATATCAAATTACAAAGTCACTATTTGGCGGGTGTATTGCGATAGTAAAAATTGGAAAATGATTAGGTTTTTGTCTACGAATATCGTGGTCCTATATTCCTATGTACGAGTCCCCCCCGCACCAGTCTACTTTTAGTATAACGTACCCATTATAAAAAACATTTCCAGCCTGCGTCGGCTTTAATGTTTGTTATTAATGTGTAGCACTATGTATGTGGCGATTCAGGAACAAAAGATACGCGAAATCGTATATATTTTAATATATATATATATATTTATACGGCAGATACGGCGACAATATCGTAGCAATAATGTACTACGAGACAAAAGCAGAACGCATGTACAATGCTACCAGGAAGTACACATGTTTACATTACACATACCTGGTAGCATTTTATATCACCTCCTGGTTTAGTGGCATCCAAGTGGTACCGGGTGAATACGCGATGAAGTCGGTCGCGGAACGCGTAATTGCGTTCCTTTTCATGACATAAGTTCAATATATATGGAAGAGAGCAGGGCAGCGTCCTCGATACGTGACCGGCGGCGAGGTCCCGTCTTCGAGGTGATGGAGGGTGGAAGATCGATCCCACCAAGGCTGAAAGCAAATAAAAAAGTGTCATGTGGCCTGGGCGCGTAACATGTCCCAGCGTCTTTCCGTCGCTTCCAGCGCCCGTCGCTTCAGGGTCGTCGGCACCAGGAGGCATGGTGATACTACCTCAACCTAGGAGGGGGGCACAGGAAAGTCACGGTACGCCTGAACCAACACATGCGGCGTAGTGGGTAGCCATGACAGGGCATTGCTCTTGGCTACCACGGCATCATGGAGCCTCATGGTGTTGCCAATATATAATTTGACAATGACACGGAGGCCCATGAACGTTGATCGTCATCCAAAACGAAATTCTCAATGACATGCCCCGTTGCCTTCATCTGTGAAGCAGCCGCTCGCGTCTGGGCTGCACTATTGGTGTTCGTGTCCGCCCGAGACTGAATTTCGCGTGCCTGCCCGGGGCAATGTTTGTTACTTGGTCCGTTACTTGGTCGAACTACTCACAGCCTACTATTGTCCATTGACTATAGTATACACTAAAATCTCCGACGAACAAAAACATGCAGGAATTCGTGGATATTAACCCTGATACGACACGCGTGTGCGTACCTCCTCGTCGTACCTCAAGATACTCGTCTCGACTACGTAAACGTTCCACTGACTATGCCTCGCGCACTGGCGTGTTAAAGCACTCATGAAATTTAGCTGACAGACACATGTTGTAGAGTGTGTCGACAACGGCTAGCACATTGACCGGATAGTTTTTTTTTAGATGCGCTAGACCTTGTATCGAACACCAGGAGGACCGTTCTATACGACGATATGTCAGCGCCTGTTGATTCTGGTTCATGATTTCTGCCAACAAAACAACATACGCGCAACGGCAGACGGTCAGACCACCCTGACCATGCGACGAGACGCTGAGTGAGGTGGAGTTCGTAGCACGCGTCACCTTTCGCATTTACAAATACTCACCAGTCGACAGCACCATGACGACACTTGTTAGCCCAAGCTCGGCCGGTCCTGTAGTCGCCGAGGTTGTGGAAATCGACCACGTTAAGCTCTCGCAATCGAAAGACGCAACCAAGGCGGATTCCTGTCCGGTTAGAAGTTTCCATGATGTGGTGGAAGCTTCCATGAAGTGGTGGAAGCTTCCATGAAATTAGGTTATGGAAGTTTCCATGGAAGTGATAAAGAAAGCTTCCATGGAAGTAGCCGGAAGCTTCCATGGAAATAGCTTCCACGGGGATGGCGACAGCTTCCGTGGAAGTACTCAAACATTTTCGTGAAAGCTTCCACTGCTTCCGTGGAAGCTCGAATGGAAGCAGCTTCCATGGAAGAGATGGAAGCTTCCATGGAAGCGGTGGAAGCTTCCACGGAAGCTTCCATGGAAATTTCCAAGTACTTCCGTGGAAGCTTCCATGGAAGCTTCCCCCACTTCCATGGAAGCTTCCATGGAAGTGGTGGAAGCTTCCATGGAAGTTTCCACCCACTTCCATTATAAAAGCAAATAATGTAGAAGACCGATCAGGTGCCTAGAAAGTCGATCGGGCACAAACCGCAAAAACAGCACGGAATGGAACGAACGAACGCGAATAATCTCGTTCCGTTGCAGCCAGTCAAATCGGTCGAATGGAGTAAGACTAGAGGTGGGCACCGGGAGGCACCCGACTAGCGGGCTATTAGTGAGAGCAAGAAGCCCTGCTGTCTTTAAGCAGAACCTCGCCCATCCTCACGCTCCTCCGGTCCGCCCCTCAAGGCTCACTTGTCTCAGCTCAAACTTTATAGTCTCCCATCGTCAGAGGTTTAGTACATAACAAGAAGTCTCCTATATCGAAGAGAGGCTGTGATTCCAAGCCAACAACGTTAATCCCTGCGCCTTTTCCATTATATCTCGAGCATCTCCACAAACGTCAGTTTTTAGTCTCTGTCTCAGAAAGGAAGCAGTCGTATTTCTATCAGGCTCGTTTTTGGTGTTCTCTGAAATGTCCTTCTCAGTATAGTAACTAAGGTGTGAGGTTTACAAAAATACGGAGTGTTGAAATTCAGTTCGTAACCTCATTTCTTAGCCCCTGTCTCAGAAATGCACCAGTCGCCCGTCTCTCGAGCTCGTTTTTGGTGCTCTCTGAAGAGTCTCAGTTCCCAGGATAAAAATGTTTTAACATTTACGACAATGTGATGGCGCTCGCTCATGTTTCGACATCTGACACATACGTATGGAATGAAGGAAATTCCAAGTGTTGCAGGAAAATAAGGAAATGCTGAAAAGTGTCGATGCTCAGTTCGCAACAACCTCGTTGTTTATCGGTCGCAGTCTCAGAAATGCACCGCCACAGTCGAGGTGAGCTCAGGGTTGGTACGGCAAAAGCATTTCGTGCCGAGCAAGCGATTCGGCAAGGATAGCCGAGAGGTTTCGAAGCTGGCAACGGAG
>MEHQ01002396.1:317264-339313 GCA_008828725.1 Saccharina japonica | reverse complement strand
GGACTGCAGTTCTAAAGGCCTAAAACGGCTACCTTAAGGGGCGCCAAAAAAAAACTACCCGTGGCCACACTGTCGCAACTCTCATTTTTCAGCTTCGGCCCTCCGGGAGGGGAGGGGGGGGGGGGGGTGTACTTCATTTTCATGCATGGCCGTAGTCGTATGACCATAGACCCTCGCATCCCTACAATGCCGGGACGGAGCATGTCGGGTTTTCACCGACCAGGCAGACATTGCTAGCACCAAGCGCGAAGCGCGCGGGGGGGGGCGGGGGGCGTACTCATTTGTTGCTTGCTTTAGTCATTTGACCATTGACCACGCATCCCTTTCGAGACGGAGAGGGGGGGGGGGGTGTACTCATGTCGTGCACGGCCGTAGTTGTATGACCATAGATCCGAAGGGGGGGGGGTGTACTCATCGCGTGCACGGCCGTAGTCATATGACCATAGACCCTCGCATCCCTACAATGCCGGGACGGAGCACGTTGGGTTTTCACCAACCAGGCAGACATTGCTTGCACCAAGCGCGAAGCGCCGTGAGGTATTGGGCGAGTCGCATGGAGGGTGAGCTGCATCCTGCTAAGAACCGCCTCTGAGGCGGACTTGCATATGGACGACAGCTTCAATGAGTTAATTTAATTTCTGGTGTGGCCACTTCCGGAGACAGCAATGGGTTTTACTATGTAACTGCCTCGCGGATGCCTTACCATATTAACACTACGTGATACGACCATTCCCCTTGTGCGGAGCAAAGGTTCTCCACCCCGCACAAATGATCTACTCGACCGCCAGCTTTGGTGACCGCCAAAAAAAAAAAAAAAACGGCGCCCTGGTTGTCTAGCTCACGCAGCGAGTGGCGTGTTTTACAGCGTCGTTGCCAACCGACGCCAACCCAACCTATAAATAAGAATTACAAGCGGCTTCGCCGCGGCGGGCTAACGCCCGCCTGCGGCTTCGCGCAATTCCCGTAACGGCGAAGAATGGAGGTAGGAATACTAAAAAATAACCTTAGTTAGGACGAACAAAAGCGAATTTACTGCCAAGGGGTGTACAGTAATACATACAGAACATCTATACGCGTAATGAGAAACAATAAATATAACCCAGGCTGGGTTTTTTTTTTTTTTTTCCAGAGGGTGCGTCCTACACTAACTTCATAAAACGGTTCCCGAATTTCTTATTTCCTTGGAAATATTAGGCTGGGTTCTTATCACTGTCCTGTACTGATGTATTTCAACAACAACTTGTCATTCGTACCGTATGAGTATGTATTTATTAATAATAAAAACATATTGATGGTAAGTGATACTGTATCGAAGAACAAAAGGCCAATCTACAGTAAGTTACACATACATACACGCATATACAGAGAGCCACATGCACATACCTGGTATTATATACCTGGTACGTACTATTAACAGTGGTATCCCGAACCATGCCAGGGCGGGGCCGGTATAATAGCGGGCACAAACAAAAATACCAAATAATAACTGGGCCACGATCCACACACTATGATATAACGCAAAATGCACTGATCAGGCAAGTTGACACACGCAGTCAACCACGTACCAACCGACCCACCGACACCCGCCGCCCACCCACACCTACCCACCCACTCACGTACTCACCCACACCCACTCACTCACACCCACCCACCCAACCACCGACCCACCCACCGAACCACGTACGTACGTACTCGTAGGCACCAACCGATCGACACACGCACCAACCGATCCACCCACCATCCACAACAACAACAGCAGTGTGGAATCAGTATACAGCAGCACCAGTACGTACAGCAATAATAGTAGTAGTATAGTAGTAGTGGTAGTAGTAGTAGTAGTAGTAGTAGTAGTAGTAGTAGTAGTAGTAGTAGTAGTAGTAGTAGTAGTAGTAGTAGTAGTAATACTAGTAATAGTAGTAGTAGTACGGAGGACCATAGTAAATAGGACCATTTGTTTTTAGTAAAAATAGTCAAATATATAGGTTTTTGTGTGCAGCGTAGGTCCTATTTACTATGATCCCCGGTAATAGTAGTAGTAGTAGTATTACGGAGGACCATAGTTAATGACCTGCGGTATACACAAAAGCCTAAATTTTCCCCAATTTTTGCTAACGATATTTGGTCCTATTCACTATGGTCCCCCGTAATAGTAGTAGTAGTAGTATATAACCCATGCACAGCAGCAACAGTAACAGCAGCAGCAGCAACGGCAGCAGTCCAGAAAGTATAGCAGCAAGTACGTACGTAAAGCGGACAAAAACAAAATGCCGGCATGGATGCGCAGCCCTTGTACGTACAGCAGTGTTTTTTTTTTTTCTTTTTTGGTCGATTTTATTACGAAACCGGCATACTGCATAGTCGTGAAGATCCGAAACGACATCATCACTACCGAAGCGCATTAAATAGTAAGGATTTTAACAGCAGTACCGAGGTGAGCATACATGAATGTGTAACACTTCGTATGATACTCACTTTAAGTAAGCAGTACTCGGGTACGACGAGTATATAACTCGTATGCTACGATCGAGCAGCATCAAACTATACGACGTACGTACATACGTACATACGTACATACTACAGATCATACATATGACACTACTAATAGTGCCGATACTAACCGTGCGCTTCGCTGGCTGTGTACCGAGTATAATTACGGTATTATGTCCGACGATGACTCTGTCGCGGTGGCTTTTGCAACGGCGGTAACGTTATGTGTATCAGAGGTTAAGTAGCTCGTACTCAACCTACAAACCAAGTATCGAAATCTCGTCAACACCAAGCAACGGAAGAATCTTGTTGTTTATTATCTTGAATCTTGCTTGTAGATCACGAGGAAATACAAAAGAGCGTGTGTGTTTTGTATGTGCGCTCTCCATATTCTTGATAAAAGTTGTTGCAGCGCCCACCGCCCGCATGTCCACGCCCGCGAGCGCACGCGAGGCCCTGGCCGGTACTATATCCAGGCACACACCGACCACTGCCATACTGCTGAATACCACGCACGTATGAATACTGTACAGATATCATCGCATATTAAAAATTACTTGGTATATGATACTCTGTTACTGCTTGCAGCGGTACTGGTACTCGTACATATAGTACATACGTGTATATCCGCAGTAAAAGGAGCCGGTACGATAAAATTCCGGGTTGTTGGTCGTCTACTCGTACATAAAAAAAACGGAATCTTGAATAATGCGGTTTGCGTGTAGAACAAAAAAGCATGTACTGGTTGGTATGGTATGTGCACGTGACAAAAAGGGCATGGGATCCTGGAAAAATCGCAGCCCCGTGAGACATGAGTTGGGCACGGCCGAGGCCGCCCTTGGCAGAGTAGGCAGAGCAGGGGTCGGCGAGCCACGATGAGGGAGTTGCGTGTCGCCGGGTGGACGTCATCGCCAGTTATCGCAAAAAGGGCAAAAATCTGCGTCTAAGAAAAGCTGTCGAGCTCTCTCCGACCAGCAGCTGCAATTTTGTACATGTATTAAAGGCCTCCGCCGCGGCGGGCTGACGCCCGCCTGCGGCTACGCGCAATGCCCGTAACGGCGAGGAGTGGCCTACTGAGGTAGATTAGTAGCTAAGCTTAGGGCGAACAAAGCGACTCTGTACTGCCAAGGGGTGTACAGCAGTAGTACATGACACCTAATAATGAAAAACACTCACAAACGGAGGCTAGGTTTCTTATTTACATGAGAGGAGAGGATGCGTTTTATACTAGCTTCAATATAACGGCTTCCGAATTTCTTATTTCTTGTAAATATCACCCTATGGTACTGAGGTGTTATGATACGTACGTACGTACGTACATACGGGTATATACATGTACAGCAGTGAGGTGCTGCCGGTGTAGCAAAAACATTGAGCCCTGGTATATTGAATACTCTGTTCCTGCGTACAAGGCGGTATTTGGGTACTCGGGACGTACATCAACAGTATAGACACACTTACAGATATCTCGCCCAGGGATCCCTCATCCCTGCACTCTCAGAGCTCCCACTTCGAACACCGCCTCCGTTCATTACTTGCTCATTCTCTCTCTCTTTGTTCCCTATATACTTTAGTTGGCGAGAGGCTTCTTCCTCTTTCAGTTTTGGGTTCGTGTGTGTGCCCAGACAGCACGGCAGCGCGGGCGAGCCCGGCGTCATCGCGGGTATGGGAGGGCGCTGGCCAGTAGAGGGGGGGTCAGAAGGAGCGCGGTCGCCTTTTTCGTGGCTTGGCGTGGCGTGTCCACCGAGACACGAGGGAAGCATGAAGGCGCTTTGTCTGCGTTGCTGCTGCAGCATGTCCGAAAATATAAGGGTCGTTTGGTTCTGTAAAATAAAATTCAAGCGTTGCTTATTTATCGGAACAAATAGGATTCAAAGAGAAACCCCGGCAGTTTGAACACCATCATGATGGAGCGGGCGAACGAGGGCCACGGTGAGCACCGGGCTCCATGCGAGGCGGGCCACGGGGCTCACTGGGGCAGAGAGGCAGTAGAGCTTGACCCGGACCGAATCGATGGCGACGTGATCGCGGAGGGACGGGGAGCATCAAGGCTCACAGAACGCGAAAGACGTCAAAACTTTTTTTTGTTTTTTGCGGCGCAATGGGTCGAATGGATTTTTCTTTTTCTTTTTTTCGAGTACGAGTACGTACAAGTATACTCGTATGTACGTACGTACAAATGTGTACGTCTTTCTTCTTTCTCAGTTTTGTTGATTTCCTGTTTTTCGTACTTCACAACTTGACGACCGAGCTGTGCTGTGCTTTCTCTTTCATACATACAAAGTACGAAGTAATATATACCCCCGTTCGTTGTTGTTGCACTACCACACATACTCACGAAGGCACAAATCACACACACCACAGCAGGCAGCGCAGCGCCTTCCTGTGAGCCGTGTTGCTGTGCTTTCTCTTTCGATCATACAGCTTCTTTGTTGTCCTGGAGCATGGAGCTAGTGTGCATCCCGAGCATGTTTTGCATGCATGTCAAGTCCGCCGTTTCTTCCCTGTGCACCATGAACCTCTTACCATGAACCTCTTGGCATTTTCAAGTCGGTGCTTTTGCTTGCACTATAGATCATGGGCTTCTTCTGCCCCTTTCCTTGCGCGAGCGTAGCGGGCGGCGTCAGCCGCCCGCGGAGCGGAGCCCTTGTAGTACATACATATGATATCATATATCATATACACGATTGGTGACATAATAAGGTGGCGAGAACGCGGGCAGGGAACTACAACTTGAATCTCCACATCTCCGGCAACTAATCGAGTACCAAGGCACCTGTTATACTTCATCGTGCTTCGTAGTCTGTATGGGTATGTGCACGTGACAAAAAGGGCATGGAATCCTGGAAAAATCGCAGCCCCGTGAGACATGGGTTGGGCACGGCCGAGACCGCCCTTGGCAGAGTAGGCAGAGCAGGGGTCGGCGAGCACGATGAGGGAGTTGCGTGTCGCCGGGTGGACGTCATCGCCAGTTATCGCGAAAAGGGCAAAAATCTACGTCTAAGAAAAGCTGTCGAGCTCTCCCCGAGCAGCAGCTGCAATTTTGTACATGTATTTACACAGGCGCGCGGCTTCGCCGCGGCGGGCTGACGCCCGCCTGCGGCTACGCGCAATGCTTGTAACGGCGAGGAGTAGTCTACTGAGGTAGAATAATAGCTAAGCTTAGGGCGAACAAAGCGACTCCGTACTGCCAAGGGGTGTACAGCAGTAGTACAGGACACCTAATGAGAAACACTCACAAATGGAGGCAAGTTTTCTTATTTACATGAGAGGAGAGGATGCATACGAACTTCAATATAACGGCTCCCGAATTTCTTATTCCTTGTAAATATCACCCTGTCTGTGGTACTGAGGTATTATGATACGTACGTACGTACGTCCGTACGTGTATATCAGCAGTAAGCTATAAAAATCCGTACGTGTATCAGCGGTAAGTAGTTCGTAAAATCCAGCATCGAGCATAAAAACATAATCTTGGATCTTGCATGTAGACCACGGGACAACTATAAATGTAATACGAGTACGAGTATACGTATACCGGTAATAATAATGAATTCGGAACCGCTTTTTTCGAAAAAAAGTAAATTCTCGACCATCACCGTAATTTTATTGGGAAAGTTGGAGTGTCCATCGCTGGCATACGAACAGAAACAACAAACAGCAGTATTAATAGTATCATAGTATCACACTGCTGGTGTACCACACACGTATGAACCCATGATACACAGGTCTGTATCTGCTGTGGTGCTGGTCCTACTGTATCATACATACGTGCGTACGTACGTACGTGTATATCAGCAGTATAGTAGCGTCGTGGGGACAAAACAATTGAAATTAGAGTCCTATTTTGGTTTATTAAAAGTGCAGTACTCAAAGGAAAAGGATCGCAAAAAAAAGGGAACACTCGTATTACGGCGGGCCTGTGAGTTAATATAGAACCAAACGGTGTTTGTAAAAATAGGGAATATGTTTTTTGTATACCTGGTATGCCGTAGGTCCTATTTAACCCTTTTAGGACTGGAGTCCCGTTTTGGGGACAAACCACTCTAATTCTAAGTAATTTGTCCCAAAAACGGGACTCCAGTCCTATAAGGGTTAATATGGTCCCCCGTTATACTATACTTTTCGTTAGCAATACCATGGATGGTGGGGAGGAGTGGTATATATTTCCATAACGCACGTACTGGAACTACCGTACACCCGTCAAGAGCATACAGGGGTTCCCTATGGAAGTATGTGGTTTTTGTGAAACGGGGACAGGGGGCGTTCCATAAGTACGGCGGCCTACTACGTAGACCAATTACTTGTCGCTAACATTTCTTTGCCGTAAGTTCGGAAATGCAGCAATCCGACATAGTTGCCTGGTGTCGTGCCGAGTTTGAAGGTGCATCTCCGTATATAGACTAGTGCGTGGAGTTTTTGTCTATAACGAGAATGGAAAACGGTTCAATCTCCTAAAATGGCCGTAAGACACCGATTCCGGAATGCAGAAATTCAAAAAGATATTTTGGACACATCTTTTTAAACTTGTTTTTTGTTTTTTGTTTGTTTTGTTTTTTTTGTTTTTTGCATTTTGCCTGCTTTGCTCGTTTGCCTGTTTTTGTCCTTATTTGCTTGTTTGCTTGATCAGATCAACGCGGCAGTAGTTGGACAGCCACAGGCTGCTGAACCCACGGTGAGCGAGAGCACGAGATGTTTTGAGTACAGCCCCCCCCCCCCCCCCCCCCTGGTCGCACGGCGCGCGCCAAGCCGAGTATTGATAGCATCGCGTTGCCTCGAGTCGACTATTTTTTTTTATAAATTTGCTACAAATACCTCAGCTAAGTTCGACCCATTGAGTGGTTGATTCCCAACTTTGCAAAAGATCTGTAGGATGCATCGAGCGCGTTCGTTCTATATTCCATATGTTTATGAGGTGTTTGCGCATTTGAAGTACGATGTACTCGTAATAGGGGGGACCATAGTAAATAGGACCAAAACATGTAAGTAAAAAATGGTAAACATATAGGTTTTTGTGTTTACCGTAGGTCTTATTTACTACGGTGTATACCGTAATAGTACGTAGTTGATACACTTTTGTTTTTCAAAGTTTTATGGAATGTCATCGTACTTCGTATGCCAACGAACTATCTGCCCCCCCCCCCCCCCCCCTAGTAGTAGTAGTAGTACGTGGTCTTACAAAAATCCGGGTTCGTATTCATAGTCGATACAAAAAAACGGAATCTTTGCTTATTTATGCATGTAGTAGCTGCGTGTAAAAAAAAAAAGAGCGTGTGTGTTTTGTATGTGNCTACTATACTGCTGATATACACGTACGTACGTACGCACGTATGTATGATACAGTAGGACCAGCACCACAGCAGATACAGACCTGTGTATCATGGGTTCATACGTGTGTGGTACACCAGCAGTGTGATACTATGATACTATTAATACTGCTGTTTGTTGTTTCTGTTCGTATGCCAGCGATGGACACTCCAACTTTCCCAATAAAATTACGGTGATGGTCGAGAATTTACTTTTTTTCGAAAAAAGCGGTTCCGAATTCATTATTATTACCGGTATACGTATACTCGTACTCGTATTACATTTATAGTTGTCCCGTGGTCTACATGCAAGATCCAAGATTATGTTTTTATGCTCGATGCTGGATTTTACGAACAACTTACCGCTGATACACGTACGGATTTTTATAGCTTACTGCTGATATACACGTACGGACGTACGTACGTACGTATCATAATACCTCAGTACCACAGACAGGGTGATATTTACAAGGAATAAGAAATTCGGGAGCCGTTATATTGAAGTTCGTATGCATCCTCTCCTCTCATGTAAATAAGAAAACTTGCCTCCATTTGTGAGTGTTTCTCATTAGGTGTCCTGTACTACTGCTGTACACCCCTTGGCAGTACAGAGTCGCTTTGTTCGCCCTAAGCTTAGCTATTAATCTACCTCAGTAGACTACTCCTCGCCGTTACGGGCATTGCGCGTAGCCGCAGGCGGGCGTCAGCCCGCCGCGGCGAAGCCGCGCGCCTGTGTAAATACATGTACAAAATTGCAGCTGCTGCTCGGAGAGAGCTCGACAGCTTTTCTTAGACGTAGATTTTTGCCCTTTTCGCGATAACTGGCGATGACGTCCACCCGGCGACACGCAACTCCCTCATCGTGCTCGCCGACCCCTGCTCTGCCTACTCTGCCAAGGGCGGTCTCGGCCGTGCCCAACCCATGTCTCACGGGGCTGCGATTTTTCCAGGATTCCATGCCCTTTTTGTCACGTGCACATACCCATACAGACTACGAAGCACGATGAAGTATAACAGGTGCCTTGGTACTCGATTAGTTGCCGGAGATGTGGAGATTCAAGTTGTAGTTCCCTGCCCGCGTTCTCGCCACCTTATTATGTCACCAATCGTGTATATGATATATGATATCATATGTATGTACTACAAGGGCTCCGCTCCGCGGGCGGCTGACGCCGCCCGCTACGCTCGCGCAAGGAAAGGGGCAGAAGAAGCCCATGATCTATAGTGCAAGCAAAAGCACCGACTTGAAAATGCCAAGAGGTTCATGGTAAGAGGTTCATGGTGCACAGGGAAGAAACGGCGGACTTGACATGCATGCAAAACATGCTCGGGATGCACACTAGCTCCATGCTCCAGGACAACAAAGAAGCTGTATGATCGAAAGAGAAAGCACAGCAACACGGCTCACAGGAAGGCGCTGCGCTGCCTGCTGTGGTGTGTGTGATTTGTGCCTTCGTGAGTATGTGTGGTAGTGCAACAACAACGAACGGGGGTATATATTACTTCGTACTTTGTATGTATGAAAGAGAAAGCACAGCACAGCTCGGTCGTCAAGTTGTGAAGTACGAAAAACAGGAAATCAACAAAACTGAGAAAGAAGAAAGACGTACACATTTGTACGTACGTACATACGAGTATACTTGTACGTACTCGTACTCGAAAAAAAGAAAAAGAAAAATCCATTGGACCCATTGCGCCGCAAAAAACAAAAAAAAGTTTTGACGTCTTTCGCGTTCTGTGAGCCTTGATGCTCCCCGTCCCTCCGCGATCACGTCGCCATCGATTCGGTCCGGGTCAAGCTCTACTGCCTCTCTGCCCCAGTGAGCCCCGTGGCCCGCCTCGCATGGAGCCCGGTGCTCACCGTGGCCCTCGTTCGCCCGCTCCATCATGATGGTGTTCAAACTGCCGGGGTTTCTCTTTGAATCCTATTTGTTCCGATAAATAAGCAACGCTTGAATTTTATTTTACAGAACCAAACGACCCTTATATTTTCGGACATGCTGCAGCAGCAACGCAGACAAAGCGCCTTCATGCTTCCCTCGTGTCTCGGTGGACACGCCACGCCAAGCCACGAAAAAGGCGACCGCGCTCCTTCTGACCCCCCCTCTACTGGCCAGCGCCCTCCCATACCCGCGATGACGCCGGGCTCGCCCGCGCTGCCGTGCTGTCTGGGCACACACACGAACCCAAAACTGAAAGAGGAAGAAGCCTCTCGCCAACTAAAGTATATAGGGAACAAAGAGAGAGAGAATGAGCAAGTAATGAACGGAGGCGGTGTTCGAAGTGGGAGCTCTGAGAGTGCAGGGATGAGGGATCCCTGGGCGAGATATCTGTAAGTGTGTCTATACTGTTGATGTACGTCCCGAGTACCCAAATACCGCCTTGTACGCAGGAACAGAGTATTCAATATACCAGGGCTCAATGTTTTTGCTACACCGGCAGCACCTCACTGCTGTACATGTATATACCCGTATGTACGTACGTACGTACGTACCATAACACCTCAGTACCATAGGGTGATATTTACAAGAAATAAGAAATTCGGAAGCCGTTATATTGAAGCTAGTATAAAACGCATCCTCTCCTCTCATGTAAATAAGAAACCTAGCCTCCGTTTGTGAGTGTTTTTCATTATTAGGTGTCATGTACTACTGCTGTACACCCCTTGGCAGTACAGAGTCGCTTTGTTCGCCCTAAGCTTAGCTACTAATCTACCTCAGTAGGCCACTCCTCGCCGTTACGGGCATTGCGCGTAGCCGCAGGCGGGCGTCAGCCCGCCGCGGCGGAGGCCTTTAATACATGTACAAAATTGCAGCTGCTGGTCGGAGAGAGCTCGACAGCTTTTCTTAGACGCAGATTTTTGCCCTTTTTGCGATAACTGGCGATGACGTCCACCCGGCGACACGCAACTCCCTCATCGTGGCTCGCCGACCCCTGCTCTGCCTACTCTGCCAAGGGCGGCCTCGGCCGTGCCCAACTCATGTCTCACGGGGCTGCGATTTTTCCAGGATCCCATGCCCTTTTTGTCACGTGCACATACCATACCAACCAGTACATGCTTTTTTGTTCTACACGCAAACCGCATTATTCAAGATTCCGTTTTTTTTATGTACGAGTAGACGACCAACAACCCGGAATTTTATCGTACCGGCTCCTTTTACTGCGGATATACACGTATGTACTATATGTACGAGTACCAGTACCGCTGCAAGCAGTAACAGAGTATCATATACCAAGTAATTTTTAATATGCGATGATATCTGTACAGTATTCATACGTGCGTGGTATTCAGCAGTATGGCAGTGGTCGGTGTGTGCCTGGATATAGTACCGGCCAGGGCCTCGCGTGCGCTCGCGGGCGTGGACATGCGGGCGGTGGGCGCTGCAACAACTTTTATCAAGAATATGGAGAGCGCACATACAAAACACACACGCTCTTTTGTATTTCCTCGTGATCTACAAGCAAGATTCAAGATAATAAACAACAAGATTCTTCCGTTGCTTGGTGTTGACGAGATTTCGATACTTGGTTTGTAGGTTGAGTACGAGCTACTTAACCTCTGATACACATAACGTTACCGCCGTTGCAAAAGCCACCGCGACAGAGTCATCGTCGGACATAATACCGTAATTATACTCGGTACACAGCCAGCGAAGCGCACGGTTAGTATCGGCACTATTAGTAGTGTCATATGTATGATCTGTAGTATGTACGTATGTACGTATGTACGTACGTCGTATAGTTTGATGCTGCTCGATCGTAGCATACGAGTTATATACTCGTCGTACCCGAGTACTGCTTACTTAAAGTGAGTATCATACGAAGTGTTACACATTCATGTATGCTCACCTCGGTACTGCTGTTAAAATCCTTACTATTTAATGCGCTTCGGTAGTGATGATGTCGTTTCGGATCTTCACGACTATGCAGTATGCCGGTTTCGTAATAAAATCGACCAAAAAAGAAAAAAAAAAAACACTGCTGTACGTACAAGGGCTGCGCATCCATGCCGGCATTTTGTTTTTGTCCGCTTTACGTACGTACTTGCTGCTATACTTTCTGGACTGCTGCTGTTGCTGCTGCTGCTGTTACTGTTGCTGCTGTGCATGGGTTATATACTACTACTACTACTATTACGGGGGACCATAGTAAATAGGACCAAATATCGTTAGCAAAAATTGGGGAAAATTTAGGCTTTTGTGTATACCGCAGGTCATTAACTATGGTCCTCCGTAATACCACTACTACTACTACTATTACCGGGGATCATAGTAAATAGGACCTACGCTGCACACAAAAACCTATATATTTGACTATTTTTACTAAAAACAAATGGTCCTATTTACTATGGTCCTCCGTACTACTACTACTATTACTAGTATTACTACTACTACTACTACTACTACTACTACTACTACTACTACTACTACTACTACTACTACTACTACTACTACTACTACTACTACTACTATACTACTACTATTATTGCTGTACGTACTGGTGCTGCTGTATACTGATTCCACACTGCTGTTGTTGTTATTGTGGGTGGTGGGTGGATCGGTTGGTGCGTGTGTCGATCGGTTGGTGCCTACGAGTACGTACGTACGTGGTTCGGTGGGTGGGTCGGTGGTTGGGTGGGTGGGTGTGAGTGAGTGGGTGTGGGTGAGTACGTGAGTGGGTGGGTAGGTGTGGGTGGGCGGCGGGTGTCGGTGGGTCGGTTGGTACGTGGTTGACTGCGTGTGTCAACTTGCCTGATCAGTGCATTTTGCGTTATATCATAGTGTGTGGATCGTGGCCCAGTTATTATTTGGTATTTTTGTTTGTGCCCGCTATTATACCGGCCCCGCCCTGGCATGGTTCGGGATACCACTGTTAATAGTACGTATATAATACCAGGTATGTGCATGTGGCTCTCTGTATATGCGTGTATGTATGTGTAACTTACTGTAGATTGGCCTTTTGTTCTTCGATACAGTATCACTTACCATCAATATGTTTTTATTATTAATAAATACATACTCATACGGTACGAATGACAAGTTGTTGTTGAAATACATCAGTACAGGACAGTGATAAGAACCCAGCCTAATATTTCCAAGGAAATAAGAAATTCGGGAACCGTTTTATGAAGTTAGTGTAGGACGCACCCTCTGGAAAAAAAAAAAAAAAACCCAGCCTGGGTTATATTTGTTGTTTCTCATTACGCGTATAGATGTTCTGTATGTATTACTGTACACCCCTTGGCAGTAAATTCGCTTTTGTTCGCCCTAATTAAGGTTATTTTTTAGTATTCCTACCTCCATTCTTCGCCGTTACGGGAATTGCGCGAAGCCGCAGGCGGGCGTTAGCCCGCCGCGGCGAAGCCGCTTGTAATTCTTATTTATAGGTTGGGTTGGCGTCGGTTGGCAACAACGCTGTAAAACATGCCACTCGCTGCGTGAGCTAGACAACCAGGGCGCCGTTTTTTTTTTTTTTTTGGCGGTCACCAAAGCTGGCGGTCGAGTAGATCATTTGTGCGGGGTGGAGAACCTTTGCTCCGCACAAGGGGAATGGTCGTATCACGTAGTGTTAATATGGTAAGGCATCCGCGAGGCAGTTACATAGTAAAACCCATTGCTGTCTCCGGAAGTGGCCACACCAGAAATTAAATTAACTCATTGAAGCTGTCGTCCATATGCAAGTCCGCCTCAGAGGCGGTTCTTAGCAGGATGCAGCTCACCCTCCATGCGACTCGCCCAATACCTCACGGCGCTTCGCGCTTGGTGCAAGCAATGTCTGCCTGGTTGGTGAAAACCCAACGTGCTCCGTCCAGGCATTGTAGGGATGCGAGGGTCTATGGTCATATGACTACGGCCGTGCACGCGATGAGTACACCCCCCCCCCCCTTCGGATCTATGGACATACGACTACGGCCGTGCACGACATGAGTACACCCCCCCCCCCCTCTCCGTCTCGAAAGGGATGCGTGGTCAATGGTCAAATGACTAAAGCAAGCAACAAATGAGTACGCCCCCCGCCCCCCCCCGCGCGCTTCGCGCTTGGTGCTAGCAATGTCTGCCTGGTCGGTGAAAACCCGACATGCTCCGTCCCGGCATTGTAGGGATGCGAGGGTCTATGGTCATACGACTACGGCCATGCATGAAAATGAAGTACACCCCCCCCCCCCCCTCCCCTCCCGGAGGGCCGAAGCTGAAAAATGAGAGTTGCGACAGTGTGGCCACGGGTAGTTTTTTTTTGGCGCCCCTTAAGGTAGCCGTTTTAGGCCTTTAGAACTGCAGTCCCGTCGTGGGGACAAAACAATTGAAATTAGAGTCCTATTTTGGTTTATTAAAAGTGCAGTACTCAAAGGAAAAGGATCGCAAAAAAAAGGGAACACTCGTATTACGGCGGGCCTGTGAGTTAATATAGAACCAAACGGTGTTTGTAAAAATAGGGAATATGTTTTTTGTATACCTGGTATGCCGTAGGTCCTATTTAACCCTTTTAGGACTGGAGTCCCGTTTTGGGGACAAACCACTCTAATTCTAAGTAATTTGTCCCAAAAACGGGACTCCAGTCCTATAAGGGTTAATATGGTCCCCCGTTATACTATACTTTTCGTTAGCAATACCATGGATGGTGGGGAGGAGTGGTATATATTTCCATAACGCACGTACTGGAACTACCGTACACCCGTCAAGAGCATACAGGGGTTCCCTATGGAAGTATGTGGTTTTTGTGAAACGGGGACAGGGGGCGTTCCATAAGTACGGCGGCCTACTACGTAGACCAATTACTTGTCGCTAACATTTCTTTGCCGTAAGTTCGGAAATGCAGCAATCCGACATAGTTGCCTGGTGTCGTGCCGAGTTTGAAGGTGCATCTCCGTATATAGACTAGTGCGTGGAGTTTTTGTCTATAACGAGAATGGAAAACGGTTCAATCTCCTAAAATGGCCGTAAGACACCGATTCCGGAATGCAGAAATTCAAAAAGATATTTTGGACACATCTTTTTAAACTTGTTTTTTGTTTTTTGTTTGTTTTGTTTTTTTTGTTTTTTGCATTTTGCCTGCTTTGCTCGTTTGCCTGTTTTTGTCCTTATTTGCTTGTTTGCTTGATCAGATCAACGCGGCAGTAGTTGGACAGCCACAGGCTGCTGAACCCACGGTGAGCGAGAGCACGAGATGTTTTGAGTACAGCCCCCCCCCTCCCCCCCCCCTGGTCGCACGGCGCGCGCCAAGCCGAGTATTGATAGCATCGCGTTGCCTCGAGTCGACTATTTTTTTTTATAAATTTGCTACAAATACCTCAGCTAAGTTCGACCCATTGAGTGGTTGATTCCCAACTTTGCAAAAGATCTGTAGGATGCATCGAGCGCGTTCGTTCTATATTCCATATGTTTATGAGGTGTTTGCGCATTTGAAGTACGATGTACTCGTAATAGGGGGGACCATAGTAAATAGGACCAAAACATGTAAGTAAAAAATGGTAAACATATAGGTTTTTGTGTTTACCGTAGGTCTTATTTACTACGGTGTATACCGTAATAGTACGTAGTTGATACACTTTTGTTTTTCAAAGTTTTATGGAATGTCATCGTACTTCGTATGCCAACGAACTATCTGCCCCCCCCCCCCCCCCCCCCCCTTTCTCGTCCACCCTTTGTACCGTGAGTATGGATTCTTCATTATATGCCTAAACCTGGTACAGCAGTAGTGGGTATCTCGATTTAAGAGCGTCCCGTGACAGGCGCTCTTACCTACACATTGTTATTCTCTGTAGTGGGCAATATATAGCTTTTAGTATAGACGGGACATGCCGGTTTTGACCGCTCTAAAGTCCCCGAGTGCTCTTAAATCGGGGTACCCACTGTATCAGGTACGTTGAGTCACGATGGGGTAGGCGATACTCAGTATTCCATGTTGCATGGAATGGCGTCGTATTTCTCAAGCCAACTAATCCCCCCCCCTCCCTTCGATCCCATAGTGGGAGAAGGTGAAAAGTACAAGGAGGAACGGGACGTGTTAGAAGAGGAAATGAGGAAAACAGACGAATGTGACATGGAGAAGTTTGGTACACTACATAGTAGCGAGAAAAAACGATCGTTATCTTAGGTGATACTAGATGGGGGCCAAAGGAGGCGAAACGGGAAGGGGATAGGATCAGCAAAAAGCTTATTTGTAATCGTATATGGAAACAATGAAATGAGCGCACAAATGTTGGAGGTGTCTCTATTAGGAGTAGGGACGGTGCTCCGTCTCGAAAGGGATGCGTGGTCAATGGTCAAATGACTCAGGCAAGCAACAAATAAGTACCCCCCCCCCCTCCCCCTCCGTGTCTCGTATATGTGTTTTATTATATGTCGTCACCTCGCCGGACTGCAATATGACGTATATATTATATCCTAGCCGGTCGTGGCTCCACCTGGAGCCCCAACGTTGGGAGCGTGGGTCGAGGACCGCTATTGCGGTCTGACGACATGGATCGTGACGATCGTCGGAGGCCTCCCGTGCAGCTACTTCTGCCCTTGCGACCGCCGCACCGTGTGGATCAGCGGCGCGACCAAGGTGGGCCTTGACGATTGGATGATTGATAGCGTCATCGGACACACATGTAGGACGCGTGCTGCGATCGAGGTATAAGGTATACCTTTTTTTGGCTGAAGCGTTTTCTGAACGATCGAGCTCCTTAGCCCGAAATCGTCGAAATTTCATTCATTGTCTTTGTAAAAAAAAACAAAACATGTTTTACGTACGTCATGGGATTGCTCATGAATGGGGGTACGAGGTAGCATTTTTATTTCCTTCCAAAATGGTTTCTTTGGGTGAGGTATACATCTCCTATACTATAATCAAGATAATCAAGTGAAATCACCCTCAGAAAATGGCCTGTATGCAGGTGCACCTCTACCTCAACCCCTTAAGAACTGGTCCCACGTAATTTGGGGACAAACTACTTGGAATTAGTGCGGGATTTTTTTTTTTTCGGTTCTGAAAGGGTTAAGGTGGTGCATGCGTCATTTAGATGAAACGTCGGACTGACGTCATCACGATCTTAGACCATCTAAATCCTACACGCCGCCAGCTCGGCCGTCGTGATGAGATGTTGTGCAGGATCTGTGAATGGTTTGCAGTACGGGTCTTCGGGTAGATCACGATCTATCTATCTATCAATCTATCAATCTATCTATCTATCTATCTATCTATCTATCAATCTATCTATCTATCAATCAATCTATCTATCAATCTATCTATCTATCAATCAATCTATCTATTTACCTACCTACTTCGAAGTAGATGAAGTATCTATCTATCTATCTATCTATCTATCTATCTATCTATCTATCTATCTATCTATCTATCTATCTATCTATCTATCTATCTATCTATCTATCTATCTATCTATCTATCTATCTATCTATCTATCTATAGATCCTAGCCTGCCGTTATGCGGGATCTGTGTATGTACAGATACGATCCAGGAAGCATGTGCTATGACTAGGTCACGCAGATTGTACGGCTCCCACCCGGCAACATGCGTTATATAGATTATCATACAGATCATACAGGTCATACAGATCGTACAGACCATGCAGATCGTACAGATCATACAGATCATACACATCAGGGATCGATATCCCCTGGAAGATCTAGATCATAAATGTCTATAGATCATGATCTGCCCGAGGTGTGGACATTATTTCTTGATTAAAAACATTCCAGTAGTAGCCAATATTATCTGCCACCTGAGTGTAGTTTCAAGTAGCTTGTTCGCGGCACGTGGGCCGTTACAGTTGTAACGGGGGTTACGTAGGATAATGCCTCCTTATCCGCTGCGAAAATGATCCAACACAACTTCCCAATATTGTGTTCCCCTTAACATGGGTGCAGTTGCCAAGGTGTTACATTTTACTACGAGTATATACTATAATGCAAAAGCACAATCGCCTGTTTCCAAGTACTCCGACGCAAGTCGACGAGGGAAGAAAGTGCTGATTTTTTCTCGCGATAAAAATGCAAGGCAAGTGCCGTAGTGGGGAGGGGGGGGGGGAGCCTACTTAGTGACCCCGGATCTGAGTTACGACTAAAGAGGGAGAGAGAAAAGAATGTCGGAGATAATAAATGGGATGGACGAAGAAAAAAAAAAGTACTACTGGTTCGTCGCCATGGAAGGGTTGTTCTTAGCCCTTCTTTTTAACAACGTACTTTACAATGGGAGTTCATTCGGCCACGGTGGCGTTCGGCTCACGGTGGAGCTCGGCCCTTCAACCCCGGGCTTGAGCGGGATATTACTACCCGTGGGATGTCTTAACAGCATACAGTATGCCCTGTGTAGCTCTGAGGGATTTGCAGTCGTGTCTTGGGACCGCTGGGGGGTGGTATTCATGTTTTGCTTGCCTTAGTCATTTGACCATTGACCACGCATCCCCTTCGAGACGGAGCGGGAGGGGGACGGGGTGTACTCATGTCGTGCATGGCCGTAGTATTATGACCATAATACCCTCGCATCCCTACAATGCCAGGGGACGGAGCCCGTTGGGATTTCACTAAGCAGTGGCGACGATTTGATCGTTTTATTTTCTTAGGGCCGTTCTTATCGAGCAACTTTTCCCCAAAATTTCCAATATTTTTTTCGCGCAATTTTTTGTATTTCCATATTTTCCGAAAATAATTTCCAAATATTGGAATGCGAAGCCTTCCAAATATTTCGCCCTCTGTTAAAATTCCAAACTTTCCAAATGCATCCTGTTTTTCCTGCTTTTCCTGTTTTCTTTGGAAAATATATATATTGGAAATTTTGGGGGCAAAGTTTCTCGATAAGAACGACCCTTACTACGCTTTGTCTTGCACCATATTAGACTATACCTGGTACGTGTTACGGAGGAACATATATAGTAATTGATCGGGGGGGGGGTTGTCTTGTACTACTGCGGGGGAACATAATAATATCAACCATAATGCTTTAGTATATAGCATGGTTGTGTAACATATCGAGGGATACATGGCTTTCGGGTCCATTGTTGGTCCTTGTTATATACTACTGTAGTATTACTATTATATGGCCCCTCGTAATAGGGTGCTGCCGCGACGGTACACACCGCGGGAAAATTGTATCAACTGTCTATTCATACCAATAGTTGCATCGTCTTTGCGAACGTTTTCGTGCATCAAATGGTTGGGGTGAAAATGGCAACGATCACTCTTTGGTTGAACACCTACTACTTCGTATTAATACTGCTGTGTAAAAAGCAGACTTCAGTTTGTTTCCAGTTGTTCTGAGGTCTGGTCCTCGTGTAAAAAGCAGACTTCAGTTTGTTTCCAGCTGTTCTGAGGTCTGATCCTCGAGTACGTATATACAGACAGCAGTCGTAGTGATATATTCCGTTGCATATGTGGCCGGCGTCCCCGGTGGAATGACAGGTGAATATCGTGCCTGTTAGAGTCAAGATCGTGGGTTCGAGCCCCCCCGAGTGCATGCTCGTAGGGATTTTTTTTCTCGCAAAACATATCTTGACTAGCGGAAAGCGCGAGAGCGTGAGTTAGCGAAATTCTATGAAAATCGACGAGGGTTGGGAAGGCTGAACCCTCGGCGCGATAAAAATCAAGGCAAGGACCGTAGTGGGGGAGGAGGGAGAGGAGCCTACTTTGTGTCTGAGTTACGATTAGGGAGGGAGAGAGACAGAAGTGCGAAGATAATAAATGGGATGGGAAAAAAAAAACATGCAGACCGAATGACGAACTTCTCACCGCGACGACCGCCAGGTTTGTTTTGTCGTGTTTGTTCGTTTGTTTGTTCGTTTGTTTGTTTGTTGGTTCCGCTCCAACAGATTTCGGTTTCGGGTCGAAGTAGTTCGCGCACACATGGCAACACTGACAGCGAATGTGACCCTCCTCGGTGTTTTTTTTTCATTGAAAACCCATCAGCCATGTTTCTAATGATGTTGACTTTGCGTCTTTGGGGAAATTAATTAAATACAACCCGCCCTCAACCCAAACCCAACTGCATTAAACTACTATAATATGTCTTATTGCTTAGACCACTAGGTTTGCACAATAGGCTATTGTACTGTTTGTATAATAGGTTATTAGTCTTGGGACAGTCATTATAAATTTGTCTATCGATACCTATTTCTTTGACCAATAATAGGTTCAGGGCTTTGTACAATAGGCTATTATTGTTTGTACCCTACAGTACTTACATCTGACCCGGTTTTTCGATGGTACTAATTACCAGGGCTGTTCGCGGGTCATGACCCGACCCGCGGGTCGGGTCAGGAGGTGTTCAGAATGTCACGGGTCGGGTCGGGTCGGGTCGGGTCAAGAGGTTTGCAAATCTCCCGGGTCGGGTCGGGTCGGGTCAAGAGGTTTCCAAAATCTCGCGGGTCGGGTCGGGTCATGACCCGAAATCTAATAAAAATCGCGGGTCGGGTCAGTTCATGACCCGCGAGAAACGGGTCACTCGCGGGTCGGGCCAGAATGACCCGTGAGTTGTTTTCTGTTGACCCGCGGGTCGGACCCATGGGTCGAACCCGCGGATCAGTCCCGCGTGCCCGGATTTATTCCTATAATACCGCTTCCTGCCCGAGGGCCACTCTCGTCTCAGTGGGTCGGACCCGCGCGTCCCAAACCTTTAACCTCACCACTTCATGTCCGTCGTGCCGATACCCCGAGTGCATATCATATATCATAGCGTGCAGAACAATCATATTAGATACCAGGTACCTGGTACTACATACCAGGCATAATTTTGGCGAATTCCTGGTCGGATGACACTACACAGCAGTATCTCACCATGCTCACACATCCTCCAAACCAACTGCAGGCAGGCCACAATCAATCCAAGATACAAAAAGATAAAACTGACAGCACAGCAGCAGTAACAACAAGGCAGACATGCATCATTTGTACAATTAATTGATGCATCTCACAAACATATGGATCAATTAGTGCGCTTGACCCTCGCCGGAGGCGGCATAGTCTGCCTGCTTTCCGGGGCGGAAGCAGAAGCCATCTTGGGTCAGAGCTATCAGGTCGACCCGAGAAGAAGGCGTGGTAGGCACGGCAGTGTGCGAGATGTGGATCTACCTCTCTCTCTTCACGGAGATTTTCGCGAGCACACGCCACAAATTCAAAAACAAGAGCAGAAAAATATAAAAAAACACAAATAACCACGACATTCTAGCAATACCTGGTATACAGCAGTAAAGAACGCATTCCGCTCAGTTTATCGTCTGTCGCGCAGCATACGAACTGCATCCCATCCCTTCGGTGACGGTTTATTAGTAGGTGTATCGTTTGCTTCACATTTGAGCTGGACTGGGGTTTGAAGAATCATTTTAATAGTATCCTATTGGTGTGTCAGTCGAAATAATTACACACGATTGTTGCGTTTGCCATTCAACAATGTGCAGGCACGAGCTTCATCGCTGATCACTCATAAGCATTGCTCGAGAGAAAAAAAACAAAGGGAATACCAAAAGGAAAAGGAAACCCACGTATTGGACTACAAGACGCTATTAGACTATAGTAGCCTATTGGACTACAACAGTAGACTATTGGACTAAGTAGCCTGTTGGAAAATAGTAGCCTATTGGACTATACAGTAGTAGCCTCAACGTTGATCGCTCATAGCCCCCCCACATCGTTGGCTCCGTCTCGAAAGGGATGCGCAGTCAATGGTCAAATAACTAAGGCAAGCAACAAATGAGTACCCCCCCCCCCCCCTGTTACTTCATTTCTGCTGGCCGTAGTGTATGACCAATGAAACTCGATCCTCCCATGGGATGGCTGATCGGGTTTTACCGCAGGCGACTTGTAAGAAGGCGAATGCCGCGTGAGGGGGGGGGGTGTATATGTCGTGCGGCGAGTTTAGACCGCTAGACCTGATCTACATGGGGCGATGAAGACGTTGGTGCTTTTAACGGGGGGGGGATGGGCCTCATTTGTTGCTTGTGTTATATGGCTTGGGTATTTTGGGGAGGACGAGCATCGCGCGTTTTTACAGCCAAAACAATAGCCACGGCTCGGTTCTTGCGTACAAGACGTACGTACTCGTATTGTATACTCAATATGTTTCTTGGGTTAAAAAAGGCTACACAAAGACGCATTTTTTCGGCAGCGTGGGGGGGTTGGGTTGCGGTTGGGTTGTGTCCTCTGTATGGTTTTTTTCTCGCGTCATTAGTTTTCTTTGTTCGTGGTATGAAGTTATTGTATTTATGTTTGTCGCGTCTTAGTGGTGTTTTTTTTATTTGTATTTTGTTTTTTTGTTTTGTGTTG